>BOPN01000491.1:429643-464643 GCA_017312705.2 Penaeus japonicus
TGGAAACGAGTGTCTGAAGTTGTTAAAGGTATGAGTAATTTGAGCCATGGTCACTGTATTCACTAGTTGGTGGTAAAGGTTGGTAATCAAAAGTGCAAAAAGTAAAACTTATGTTTTCATTATATAAAAGGGCTACTTCCTGATTTTTATTTTTATTTATGTGCGTGTTCTTTTGTGCAGATTTTTTCCATTTCATATATATTTTATTTAATAATGATTTCTTTGCAATATCAACTTGATTATGCGATGCAAATATTAAATAAGAAAATGCTCTTGATTATTTTAGTCTTATTATTGTTTTAATGATTTATTATTTAAACTATCTGCTATTGCTTTTGAGTTTCCTGCCCTCTAAATGTTTGATGATAAATTCTCCTGTGGGTTTTGTGAGATATAAATCAGTAGTGATCCAGGGCTTACTATTGATTTCCATGGTATTTGTTCTTTCTAGAAATAGAAAATAATGACTATGTTATGAATATGCTTATAATTCCCAGAACACCAAATATTTCAGTATTTCCCATTAAAATTCCAGTATTTATAAGTCACATATGCAGGCCTTTTACATTCTTTTTCTCTTTTTCTTTCTTGTTTACTTGTATTCATAAAATGTAACAAGTATACTAAGTCTTTGGTTGCCTGTAGCACATATGGTTATCTAATTATTACATGTATGTGACCATGATCCATTTTCTTGCATGATTGAAGCTTGAATTGATTTCCACTGTGATGAGTCTGTGATGGTAAGAGGCATGACCCAGGTTTGAATTTGATTTTCTGGTTGGATTGTCTTGAATCTTGTTAAAGTTGGGAAAATATCTTTGGTAGTTAGTTCTGGACTTGGTAGATAAGTCAGCATTACCTTGCATTCTAACTAATTCTATTAACTACTTTTAGGAAATATAGATAACAGTGAAACTGAGTTTGTACTTTGAAAGGATAATGTTAACGTTAATAATTAATTACTAGCAGTAAATGATTTTGCATATAAACAATTGTTTTACAATGATAATGCATATGAATGAATCATGTTTATGATTTCAGAAAACATAGGCTATTTTTATAGTTCAGAATATGTAAATGATACATACTACTAATAATCTGAATAACTTATGGTTAATAATTCGTCAAGATCTGTATAGACTATTGCATACATGTTACCTAAGTGTCCTTTCATCTTGCTTTAGTTTGCTGCTGTTAACATGTCCAACTCCTTAAATGAGGACAATACAAACTGTCTTGTTTCATTATTGTTAGTTTTTGATGATGGGCACTTTAAAGAACAACTGATACTGGTATAATATGCTTTAGGATGAAATATGTTGCACAATTGGGGAAGCTGTTTCCACAATCTAACTTTGTGCTTCCAGAATGCATGTTAGGTGTTGCATTTACATCAAAGCTTTTAGAATGAGAATGTCTTAAGAAAATGGATTACAATTTTAAAGGAAATAACAAGTAAAGTTTGTAGGGAATGTGAAATTGTATATGTGGTAATGGTTTAGCTTGTAAATGTTAATCACTTTATAAAGAGAGTTTAAGGCAATCAAGCTGCATTGTGAAGGATTTTAGGATGCTGTGTCTTCTGTGTTCTAAGGACTTGAGGAGAGACTGAGTCACTAGCATGGTCATTGTGAAGGATTTTAGGATGCTGTGTCTTCTGTGTTCTAAGGACTTGAGGAGAGACTGAATCACTAGCATGGTAGCTACATTAACAAAGTATTAGTCACTTGTCAGTCCTTTGTCAATTAGGTTTTGGAGCATCTGGCTTTTGATGGTTGCATATAAATACACTGATAATTAACTTGACAAGTACTTCTAGGGAGATGTTCTTAATCCTATATACATATATATAGTTATTAACAGTTAGTATGTAAAGCATGGTAAGTGTTACTTTTCTCAAAGGAAGTTTTAAGAATGAAAGGGGCTTAATAGTATGCAAATATATAGCAACCTAATTAAAAATAAAAGGCAAAGTTTGTGGGGCATGCAGAAGTGTAGTTATCTTAGTGTATATTAATTTCATTGTAAAGTGAATATCAAGGTGCTCTAGCTTTATTGTTTAGGACTTGAGGTGTTGTGGAGACTCTTGACCATTGGCATGCTGTATAAACAATAGGATTAGGGACTTCTCAGTCATCCAGGTGTTTGGGCTTTTGACGTTTGCACAAAGGGGCGCATTGTTATATATCCTAATCCCGTAAAGCACTAAAGGTTTTTGTTTTTGTTTCTGAAGGCATCTCTTATGCAGAGGATGTACTCCTAACTAAATGAATTTGTCCTGCTTCTGTTTATCTTCAGCTGATTTATGATAATTTGTAAGATGTTTCCATTAGTTCACTTGCTAAAATTCTAGTATGATTGTATCAAAAATGGTTGTGCATGTGATTACTGTGTTATTAACTCTATTATAATTATGATTGTCATTATTTTTTATTCTTATATTTATTTTTAGATGACATATCTTAAACATTGTATCACTATATGTCTTGATTTATTATTGCAATTCTATGGTTTCAGTAAATCGGGTCAATATTAGGACTTTTAACTTATAATTAAATTTCTATATATTTTCTTTCTTTCTATAATTAGCCTCTTCTCACCACACACAACCCAAATATATAGTAAAAATCTTATTGCTGATGCACATTACTAACTTTACCAAAGCTCCCAATACTCTTCTCCGTGAGCCTATACTGACCAACATCCATTTCCAAATCATTCCTCTCTGATAATCTACTTCTGTGTCTAATTATATTTCTTGTTCTACATACTCCTGCATTTTCTCCACACACTGTAAACTCTTACATATGAGAGTAGTTTATCATTATATTAGGATGCAACAGCACAATATAATACCACACCATCCTAGCATTTTGGCACACTCTCTACACCTCATACTACATTGTAGTACCTTGTATTATTGATCCTTTGCCACATATGCTATTAACTACAACATTCTGCTGAAATACAGAACTAAATACTTATTACCTAAAACCTACAGAATTTTCAACATTTATACATTTTTTAAACACAACATCTTCATCTATTTTTACTTTCCTTTGGATCTTTGACTACTGACTTGTAAACATAATGACTACCTTGAAATACAGGTACATTGTTAAGTACCAATTTATGAGGTTTGGCTTTATCATCACTTCTTGAAAGATTGAATGTTCACATACAGATTCTAATTCTGGAGGCCATGTAGAGCATTTAAGCTTACATTTATTCATATCTTATGCATGTTATTTGATAAAAAACATTAATGTTTTAATAATGGGTGAATTAGTCAGCATGCAAATATTGCATTTTACCAAACTATCTCATACGGGATGTGTTCAAATTACATTACTAACTAGACATTAATAAATTTATTAGTTATTTGATTGCATTATTGTGTTTAAGTGATGATTAACCACTAGCTATATAAATTTGATTGCTGTTACATTTCACATCCTAGAGCCTGTGGGTTTTATTCATACATATTGTAATGGTGTTAGATCACTCTATTGTAATGGATTACAAAGGAATGGCCTATTCTCCTATACATAGTAATATCAGTAAATATTAACTAGCATGATAGTTATATGAATTCTTTTATTCTTTTTAGTCTCCTTTACATAACTTGCCATTGTCTGAACCATTTATAGACAATTACAAAACTATAAGTCAAACCTAAACCAAATAGTAGCTTTCCTTGCTACCTAGTTTCAGATTGTAATGCTTACATTTATTTGAATTGAATTCACTGTATTTTATAAAGAGGTGGACCCTTTTCTGGATACTCTGACTTTGGAGTTTGATTTTAGTAGCCTTTTGATACTTCAATATCTGTTTTTCTTTTACTACTTGTAATGTTATTATTAAACCCTCTTCAAATCTATTCTAGATATTTACAATTACAACACAACACGGCAGAAACAGAAATTCCTCTTTGCTTTCCCACACAGTGCCATACATAAATATTAATTTTCACATTTATCTTATGTTATGGACTCTACTTGATATTTCCTTCACAACCTTGCACTCTTATGCTTTGAAGTTTTCCTATTATTAATTCTCACTTAAACATTCCACTTTAAACACAGATACTCACATTCCCCTAGAGCTTCCTTTATTACTCATTTTCAATAATATGGCTATAAATAAAACAAAACAAATAATGCCCCCACACTTTTCCACTTTTGGAAACTAATATTATCCAGAGCACATACTTCAAAATTTACAAATATTGATTTCACTAATATTTACTTGTCCTAAATCTGCAACTGTATATGGTAAAAATATCAAAGCTCGTATAATGCCTTTTCACTAAATTCATTCACTATTCTTACATAGCATACACATTTTGTTCAAAAAAGGGTTTGGAAAAGATTTATAGTTACCAATTAATTCAGTTTGAATATGCAGTATTAATATCAACTATGAATAATTTCCCAAATATGAAGTAGATATTCATATTAACTGTATTACATATAATATCTTCCCATATTTAAGGCTTCCTCATTTCATGATAGATCAACAAAACATTCCTAGCAGATTCATTACTACTGCATAAAATATTCTAGAATAATTCTTCACTATTTTCATTTTTGTTGTAGTAGTTGAAAATGTGTATTCCCCTAAATATAATTTTTCGTATAGTATGTATCTTGTCATGTAGAAATCTCTCCTCTATTGAAGGCATTTTGCAAAGGAATGTTTTACATTTGTGTCATGTCTACTGATATTTTATATTGATATAATACTTGACAGTAACTAATATCATTTTTTACGGTTGCAATTAGCTGATAGTAAACAGCTTCCAATGAAATGTAAATGTAAAAGGTAAACACTTAATAGCTGTCATATTCACTAATACTCTACCACAGCATTGGAAGTCAAAACTTAAATATTTCTGTACATGCACAACAGACATACAGTAACCAACAGTATTATAGTATTAAATCCCCCCCCCCCCCCCATCAAGACATGTTCTTAATTCATCAAATTCAACGAAAGATAATCGAGACGTTAAAAAAAAACAACAACTTTATTCACAAATGACCATGCCCCCCACACTCCCTATTAGGCTTATACATTTACTAGGCTGATACATTATTGTCCAAGTTGAATATTTGTTTTGAAATCCTCGTGTGATGCATTAACAATGTACGGTGCAGGTATACGTATATGTGTATTTTATCTCTTGTGGAATGTTGTTGGGACTTCTTTATGATGCATGATTGATTTATTTACTCATTTACTTTTTTGGTTAATGCTTTAGAGTTATGGGCAGTATTAATATTACAATTATTATGATAACAGTGACTAAGTATTTTTGTTGTTGTTGTTGCTTAGTGGTTTTATCATATTTTATGTTGCTTTGTTACAAGTTATCCAAACAATGTTTTGGAAATATTATTGGTGTTCTTACATTGGGAATTTGTTAAATACGAGGTTTATGATGTGACCGAAACTGAAGTTTTGAATACATTTTCCGCTTGTCTTGGAAACCAGTGGTGCTTTTCTTATGCATAAAGGTATTTTTATTCCTATGTGGGCTATGGTAAAATTTAAAAAATGCTATGCAGTATGGGATGGATTATTGTTTATTCCATACATCGTTATGACTAACTACTTTGTACTTTGTACAATCCTTGTACCCAACCTTCATCAAATACAGATTTTACTGAATGCATAAAATTATAACCCCTTCTTATTTACCTTTCTACCACATAAGTGATCATTATTTGCCTGGTATGAAATACAAGTAGTTGAACGGAACCTCACCTTGTAACACTAAATAATTCCTTTGTGAAATTGTAACCGTTCATTTTCACATTTTAAAGAAAAATAGACTAGAAATTTTGCACATATATAAATTCTAATACAGTACATGTCCGTGCTTCTATCATATTTAGTCAATTTGTTTTTCACAGCATGCACTTAGTGTAGTCTGTACATGCGAGAAGTAACTCTCCCCGAAAGTATAATGGAAACTGGTTATACACACTGCCTCCCAATCTCTTTTACCTTTAAGCCACACAAATCTATCTCGCTGTGGTTTCATGTCAACAAATATTTTCCAATCTCTATTTGACCCTTTCCTGCCCTCGGTATTACTCCTGTTCTGTAACTAGCTTTTTCTCATTCAGTTACTCTCTTTGTCTTTCTTCATGCAAAAGCTGAAATGCACTGTTTCATGGTCTCTGAGGGACACTCTCCACTTTGACTCGCTTTGGCTCAATTGTAATCTTTTTGTGTCATGCTTTTTGTCTTTCCATTAAAGGGTTTTGACTATCTCTGCTTCTCTCTTCTTTTAGGTTATCATCCTCTGTCTCTCCCTTTAATCTTTTTCCTTTGCCAATTTTTCACTCTGGGTGCCTCGCTTCTTCAGTATGGCACTTGCGGTTATTCTCTTGCTTCATCATGTGCTCCATCCATTTTCCTTCTCACAATGTAATGTTTTCATTTTTTTCTTAACTGCCTACTGTTTCAGTCTCCTCACTCGGTTTCTAGATCATACTTACCCATCCTGCGTCTCTCGTTCTTTGGCCTACTCACATTCTCACTCTCACTCGCTTTGACTCACCTCAATTTGTTCTCTCTCTCTCTCTCTCTCTCTCTCTCTCTCTCTCTCTCTAGTCGGCGTATCATCTGCTCCGCAAATCTGGCTTATCTATATCCTTATCTCTCTCTCTCTCTCTGATTCTTCCTGTCGTTTTCGTGGCTGTTACTTCTTTCGTCTGGTTTCTATTATCTTGATGTCTCATTCTCTTATTTTCAATGGCTATTTCATATTCCTACTTGTTCTTAAATTCTTTAGTGTTCTTAATTTCACCACCAGTTTACCTCATTCTCTGTTCCTTGCTGTCATTCTATCATTCACCGATTTATTCTCCTCTCATTTTATCTCTAACTCTTTCATTTCCAATTAATTGTCTCCTTATATTTGCCTTCATATTCCATCAGTTACTACTTCTTTGCTTTCATTCTCTCTGACTCTCTCGGTCTAATCTTGTATTTCTCTCATACTCTCAATGGCTGGCTAATCTTTCAACTCTTTCCCACGCTCAAATTTTCTCTTTCTTTAAGGATCGATGTCTTACTCTTTCCTTAAATATGTTGCTTATTTTCCTTCGCTCTCGCATTACCGACCATTGCCATTGTTTCTCAGCTCTCTTTAATTTATTAGCTAAGTATCATTCTTTCTCTCACTCTCGTTTTTTTGATTGATCCTCTTCAATCCGTCTCGCACGTCCTTCCATTCTCTTGTTTACTTGCTCATTCCGTCGTGCTCTCCTTCTCCCTCTCCCTCCCTCCTTTTCGTGATCCCTTATGTCCTCACTTGCTCTCCCAATCTCTCATTCACTCTCAGGTTCACTTATTCTCACTCTATTGCTGCCATTCTCCCTCTGGCTTTCTTACAGTCTCTTTGGCTTTTCTGCTGCCTTCCTTTCATTCGCTCATGCTCACTCTCCGTTCATTACCTTTTTTCCTCTTTCACTGGCTCACTTTCATTTCTCTTTTTGTCTCCCTTTCATTTTGTACTGATTTACCACTTATTCCATGCTTCATTCATTACCTCTCTTACGTTCTTTGAATCTCAATTTCATATTTGTGTGTTATCGAGAGTTTCTATGTCTCGTAGTTTTTTTTTCTTAAAGTTCATATTCACTGATTTTTAATCTCTGGTTCTCTTGCTTTCACTCGTTTGCTTTCTGTCCTGTCCGTCTTGTACTTCTCTTTCATTCATGATATGTCTCTCGTCATTTCTTTCTGTCAGTTCTTGAATACTTTCATTCTCGGCATTATGTCTTCCTTACTCTCATTATCGCATTAGTGTTTCTCACTCTTATTTTCACTCAATTCTTTCTCTCTTTCTCTCCAAAAGCTCGTCAAAGTCAAAAAGCTCTACTTCCCTCTCTCTTTCTCTCGCCTTCCCTCGCTCCCTATCTCTTTCTCTCGGCCGCCCTCCCTCCCTCCTCTTCCTTCTTCTTGCATTAAAGTAGTGTAGATGGAAACTGGAATAATGTAGAACTACATTTTACAAAGCGGAGTACGAGAGTCAGCGTGCTGACTAAATCTTCTAAATAAAGATTTCTTATTGGGCCAAGGTGGGGTGACTGGAAATACAGCGATGGGAATAAGTACATTTCCGTTATGAAACATTTCAGATAGGGAAAGTTATGAAACAATGTTGAAATGTTGAGAAAAGGGCGACCTGGTCTTTTATGGGTTATATATTATAAAGGTGACAAAGGTTCAAGATGTCTAGAATGTTTATGGGACGGTAAGTGTGATACAAAAATATGGAATAATCAAATGTTTATGAAATTTACAGCTAACAATTAATTTCGATAAAAGTAACTGTATATATATATTTGAGTTGACCTGACAGACTGATCCCTTTGAAACAAACGTGATAAGGTATAAGATATTTATATTTACACTTGAGACACTGAAATGTTTTGATCTTTGTCTCCCTTTCCTTTTTCCTTCTCCATCCTTCTCTCTGCCTCCCTCTCCCTATCTACTCTACTGCTTTTCGGTTATCCCATGCCCATGTTCCACCTATAATATGCCCCAATGATATTTTCTCACAACCGAATATGTTAGTCAAGGAATACAAAAGTTAAAACTACTCTATGAAAAGAGCGATGTTAGTTGACAAAGTATAGTGGTAGTTCAAACCCTTTCATTTCTGGGTTAGTGGGCTTTGTCTGCTTCTATCTTCAACTGCTTGGACTGAATTCCTTGCCTTTTGTCGACGCCCATCTCTGCATCTTTAGTCTTTGTAATATCTGTTCCTGTGGGTTATGCTTCTTGAGATCTTACACAGATTGCATTTTCTTACCTGGATGGCACGATTTTCTTTCTTTGTGGTGGAAAACTGTTGAAGTGTTGCTTGATGCGATTACGTGTGGAATTCTATTCTTATCTATATGCTTATAAGTGACTAAGGTGAGTGGTGTCAGAATATTAGTTTTCGTTTAATGTTTGACGCTTCACCCATACAAGGTACTTCTCGATACTCATGTCCTGATTTTCGTTACTGTGACGAGCTTTTGTTCCCTAAACCCGCCCTTGGAACCAGAGGCAATAAAGATATAAATCCAAGAGAAGATTTTGCCTTTCTACTTGTATTTCTCTCTCTCGTTACACACTCCCATCTCCCCCTTGCTTTGCGGTCCATGTCTCTTCGACGTTTCTCCCTCCCACGCCGCTGTCTTTGTGTAATGTCATTGCCGGATATCAAATATAACGGGACTGTCCAAGGTTTACATTTTATTGTTTAACAATTTGATATACCTATTATTTTTGTGTATCTGAATTGCTTATTTTCGTTTCTACTTTGCCCTTGTATTTTAAACATTAAACACATTAAACCTTGTATTTGAGTGATCTTGAAGACTGCTTTTCCCTTGTTCCTCTTCTACTGATGTCCTACACAGAGTTATTTCTACAAGCCTGAGATATCGCAAATCTGTCCATCGTCCATTTACCACGTTCCGTACTTGAATTTCTAAAGATTACTATTACAAAAATCTCCGCATTTCCTATGCAAAAAACAAACAAACAAACAAACGAAGAAGAAAATCCCCATGACCCCTATATTTAGAGTGTAGACCTACTCGACTGAGATCCAGATTACGTGAATATCGTCCTCTTCTCATATGCTTCTTCTATACTTCCATATACCCACAATACTATTTCTTCTCCTATACATACATCTATGTCCGAATACTCAGATTTATTCGTACCCATAGTATTTTTTATTGAACATTTACCTTTACCCGAATGCTGTTGATATATACAGTAGATTCCCACAATACCTTTTGCACGTACCTATATCCGAATACTCTATATTCAAATTTTCTTACTCCAGACCGCCCCCTTCCCCCATCTTTCCATACACGCTTTACTTCTGATTACCTCTACTCTTTTATGCGCTTCTTGCTGAAGATACATTCTTTCCTTTATCTCCCTGCTGATTACCCATACGTCTTTATGCGATCCATGCTGCAGAGACCTTATTTCATCATCCCTTATTTCTAGTAAGCTTTTCCCTACTCATACTACCCACCTCTTCTTACCTATAAATTCTTCCTTGACACACACTCTTCTCTTGCCCCCACACACTCTTGTTTTCCTCGTCACAAGCCTTCAGTTCTTCCTCAGAATCATTCCCCTCTTGTATTCTTACTTCTTCAGCGCTCGAGTTCTCCACGCACTTTTCCGATTTCCTTAAAACCTGAGACTACTTACGCTACTTTATGCTACTACTAAGTCTCTACCTCACTCGTACCCTAAGTATGGCGCTCCTATACATGTCTTCCACCTTTCACCGCTTCCTTTCCCATCCCCAACGCCCCACACTCCCGCTTCTGCCCTCCCTACACTGGCATTCCCCTCTCAATTCTGCTTGCCTTATACACTCTTGTATCCTCCATAATCTATTCTCCCATTCTACTGCTCTCTCATACTCCCCACTTCTGATTCCATCTCATTTCTGCTCCCCCTCATATTTTTTCTCACGCTCCCCCTTACTTCACACCTCTCGCACTGGTCTGCACTTCTACTTCACCGATTCTTTCCTATAACATTTTTAGTCCACCTACACTCCACTTACGCTCCACTGATTCTTTCCTACCACATTTCTAGTCCACTTACACTCCAGATCCCTTCGCACCTCTGCACTCTTTTCACCTCCGCTTCACTCACACTTGCTGTCCACTCACACCTCTGATTCCATCTCATTTCTGCTCCCCCAAGCACCTGTTCCCCTCACACTTTCAGTCTATTCTCACTTCTGGGCCAATTACACCTCTGGCCCACTCACATTTCTGGTTTACAAGTTCTCTTTCACTTCTGCTCCCCTCCTTTCGATTTCCCTCACACTTTTCCACTCACTTCTATTTCCCTCATACTTTTCATCCACTCACACTCCTTTTCCCCTCACATATTTGGTATGGTCACACCTCTAATTCCCTAAAACCACTTTTGGTTCCAGCACTTCTAGTCCTCTCACACCTCCGATTCCCTCGTCCCCTCACACTTTCCTGGACCCCTTACGCATCTGATCCTTTCACACTTCCCCCTCACACTTTTGCTCCCTACACATTTCTTCCCTCCTGTTACACCTCATCCCCTTACACTTCTCCTCTTATACTTATACTCCTTATACTTCAAGTCCCCGCACACTTCTAGTCGTCTTGTTCTTTCAGTCCACTCACACTACAGTCCCTCACACTTCTAGTACCCTCACACTTTCAGGCCCCTTACACTTCCAGTCCTTCATACTTCTAGTCCCCTCACGCTTCAAATCCATTCACACATCAAATCCATTCACACTTCTAGTCGCCTCACACTTCTCGTCTTTTTAGACCTCTAGTTACCTCACACCTCTATTCGCTTCACGATTCTAGTCACCTCACACTTCTAGTTACTTTAACACCTCTAGTAGCCTCACACTACTGGTGTTCTCACGCCTCTAGTTACCCCACACCTCTATTCACCTCACACTTCTAGCCCCCTGACACTTCTAGTCCTTCCATATTTCTCTTCCCCTAACGCTTCCAGTCGCCTCAATCATTTGTTTCCCCTCACAATTCTAGTCCTCTAATACTTCTAATCCCACACTTCCACTCCCCTCACACTTCTAGTCAGCTTACACTTCCAGTCCCCACACGCTTCTAATCCATTCACAATCACACCTCTAGTTACCTCACACCTCTATTCGCTTCACGATTCTAGTCACCTCACACTTCTGGTCTTATCACACCTCCAGTTACTTCACACCTCTAGTCGCCTCATGCTTCTAGTCATCTCACACTTCTGGTCTTCTCACACCTCTAGTCGCCTCACGCTTTTAGTCATCTCACACTTCTGGTCTTCTCACACCTCTAGTCGCCTCACGCTTCTAGTAGCCTCACACTACTGGTGTTCTCAAGCCTCTAGTTACCCCACATTCGCCTCACACTTCTGGTCCCTGACACTTCCTGTCCTTCCATATTTCCCTTCCCCTAACACTTCCAGTCGCTTCACACTTTTGTTTCCCCTCAAAACTCTAGTCCTCTTATACTTCTACTCCCTCACTTCCACTTTCCTCACACTTCTAGTCCGCTTACACTTCTAGTCCCCACATAGTTCTTATCCCCTCATATTTTTAGTCCCCTCACACTTCTAGTTCCCACACACTTCTAGTTCCCACACACTTCTAGTTCCCTCACACTTCTAGTTCCGTCACACTTCTTGTCCCCCCACACTTCTTGTCCCTTCACCCTTCTAGTCCCCACACACTTCTAGTCCCCACACACTTCAAGTCCCCACACACTTCAATTCCCCTCACACTTCTAGTCCCCTCACACTTCTAGTTCCCTCACACTTCTAGTTCCCGCACACTTCTAGTTCCATCACACTTCTAGTTCCCTCACACTTCTTGTCCCCTCACTCTTCTTGTCCCCTCACTCTTCTTGTCCACACACACTTCAAGTCCCCACACACTTCTAGTTCCCTCACACTTCTAGTTCCCTCACATTTCTAGTTCCCCCACACTTCTTGTCCCCTCATACTTCTTGTCCGCTCATACTTCTGGTCCCCTCACACTTCTAGTCCTGTGACACTTCTAGTCCTGTGACACTTTTAGTCCCTTTACACTTCTAGTCCTGTGATACTTCTAGTCCCCACACACTTCCATTCTCCCTCACACTTCTATTCCCCTCACAGTTCTAGTCCACACACACTTCCATTCTCCCTCACACTTCTATTCCCCTCACACTTCTATTCCCCTCATAGTTCTAGTTACCTCCCACTTCTAGGTACCACACACTTCTAGTTCCCTCATACTTCTATTTCCCTTACAGTCCTAGTTCCCTACCACTTCTAGACCCCACACACTTCTTTTCTCCTCACATTTCTATTCCCCTACACTTCTTTTCCCCTCACAGTACTCCCCAAACACTTCAAGTTCCCTCACAGTTCTATTCCCCTCATAGTTCCAGTTCCCTCACACTTCTAGTCTCCCCACACTTCTTGCCCCCTCACACTCCTAGTCCTCTCACACTACGCGTGCCCTCACACTTCCAGTCTCCACACACTTCCAGTCTCCACACACTTCTAGTCCCCCCACACTTCTATTCCCCTCACACTCCCCACACACATCTTGTCCCCTCACACTTTCAGTCCTCATACACATCTAGACCCCTCACACCTCCAGTCCCCTCACACTTCTTGTCCCCACACACTTCTTGCCCTCTCATACTTCCAGTCCCCACACACTAGTTCCCTCACACTTTTAGTCTCACTTTCAATTACCTCACACTTCTTGTCCCCACATACTTCATGCCCCCTCACACTTCAAGTGCCCTCACAGTTAATCCCCACAGCTCCCCACACACTTCTATTCCCCTCACGCTTCTTTTCCCCTCACACTCCCCACACACTTCTAGTCCCCACTTCTAGTCCACTCACACTTCCAGTCTCCTCACACTGCAGTCCTCATACACATCTAGACCCCACACACTTCTAGTCCCCACGCACTTCTAGTCCCCACACACTTCTTGCCCCTCATACTTCTAGTCCCATCACACTTTCAGTCCCCTCACACTTCTAGTCCCTACACACTTCTAGTCCCCACAAACTTCTAGTCCCCACGCACTTCTAGTCCTCACACGCTCTTTGTCCCCTCATACTTCTAGTCCCCACACACTTCGAGTCCCCACACACTTCTTACCCCTTCATACTTCTAGTCCCCACACATTTCCAGTCTTCTAGTTCCCATACACTTTTAGTTCCCACACACTTCTAGTCCCCACACACTTTTTGCCCCCTCATACTTCTAGTCCCCACACTTCTAGTCCCTACACACTTCTTGCCCCTTATACTTCTTGCCCCCTCACACTTCTAGCCACCACAGATTTCTATTCTTATCACAGTTCTAGAGCGCACACATTTCTAGTTCCCTCCCACTTCTAGTCCCCACACACTTCATGCCACCTCACATTTCAAGTGCCCTCACAGTTAATCCCCACACACTTCTAGTCCCCACGCATATATAGTCCACTCACACTTCCATTCTCCTCACACTACAGTCTCTACACACTTCTTGCCCACATCTAGCCCCCCCACACTTCCAGTCCTCATACACATCTAGACCCCTCACACTTCTAGTCCCCACGCACTTTTAGTCCCCACACACATCTAGACCCCTCACACCTCCATTCCCCTCACACTTCTTGTCCCCACACACTTCTTGCCCTCTCATACTTCCAGTCGCCACACACTAGTTCCCTCACACTTTCAATTACCTCACACTTCTTGTCCCCACATACTTCATGCCCCCTCACACTTCAAGTGCCCTCACAGTTAATCCCCACAGCTCCCCACACACTTCTATTCCCCTCACGCTTCTTTTCCCCTCACACTCCCCACACACTTCTAGTCCCCACTCCTCACACTGCAGTCCTCATACACATCTAGACCCCACACACTTTTAGTCCCCACGCATTTCTAGTCCCCACACACTTCTTGCCCTTCATACTTCTAGTCCCATCACACTTTCAGTCCCCTCACACTTCTAGTCCCTACATACTTCTAGTTCCCACACACTTCTAGTCCCCACACACTTCTAGTTCCCACGCACTTCTAGTCCTCACACGCTTTTTGTCCCCTCATACTTCTAGTCCCCACACACTTCTAGTCCCCACACACTTCGAGCCCCCACACATTTCTTACCCCTTCATACTTCTAGTCCCCACACATTTCCAGTCTTCTAGTTCCCATACACTTTTAGTTCCTACACACTTCTAGTTCCCATGCACTTCTAGTCCCCACACACTTTTTGCCCCCTCATACTTCTAGTCCCCACACTTCTAGTCCCTACACACTTCTTGCCCCTTATACTTCTTGCCCCCTCACACTTCTAGCCACCACAGATTTCTATTCTTATCACAGTTCTAGAGCGCACACACTTCTAGTTCCCTCCCACTTCTAGTCCCCACACACTTCATGCCACCTCACATTTCAAGTGCCCTCACAGTTAATCCCCACACACTTCTAGTCCCCACGCACTTATAGTCCACTCACACTTCCATTCTCCTCACACTACAGTCTCTACACACTTCTTGCCCACATCTAGCCCCCCCACACTTCCAGTCCTCATACACATCTAGACCCCTCACACTTCTAGTCCCCACGCACTTCTAGTCCCCACGCACTTCTTGCCCCCATGCACTTCTTGCCCCCACGCACTTCTTGTCCCATCACCCTTCCAGTCCCCTCACACTTCTAGTCCCCACACACTTCTTGCCCCCCATGCACTTCTTGCCCCCACGCACTTCTTGTCCCATCACCCTTCCAGTCCCCTCACACTTCTAGTCCCAACCCACTTCTTGCCCCTCATACTTCTAGTCCCCTCACACTTCTAGTCCCCACACACTTCTAGTCCCCACACACTTCTTTCTCCATCATACTTCTAGTCCCCATGCACTTCTTGCCCCCATGCACTTCACCCCCACGCACTTCTTGTCCCATCACCCTTCCAGTCCCATCACCCTTCCAGTCCCATTACACTTCTTGTCCCCCACACACTTCTTGCCCCCACGCACTTCTTGTCCCATCCCCCTTCCAGTCCCCACATCCCCACACACTTCTTGCTCCTCATACTTCTAGTCCCATCACACTTTCAGTCCCCTCACACTTCTAGTCCCTACACACTTCTAGTCCCTATACACTTCTAGTCCTCACACACTTTTTGTCCCCTCATACTTCTAGTCCCCACACACTTCTTGCCCCCGTGCACTTCTTGCCCCCACGCACTTCTTGCCCCATCACACTTCCAGTCCCCTCACACTTCTAGTCCCTACACACTTCTAGTCCTCACACACTTCTAGTCCTCACACACTTTTTGTCCCCTCATACTTCTAGTCCCTACACACTTATTTCCCCCTCACACTTCTAGTCCCCACACACTTCTTACCCCTCATACTTCTAGTCCCCACACTCTTCCAGTCTTCCAGTCCCCATACACTTCTAGTTCCCACACACTTCTAGTTCTCTCACACATCTAGTCCCCACACACTTTTTGCCCCCTCATACTTCTAGTCCCAACACTTCCAGTCTCCTCGCACTTCTAGTTCCCACACACTTCTTGCCCCCTCATACTTCTAGTCCCCACACACTCCCAGTCCCCTCACACTCCTAGTCCCCACACACTTTTTGCTCCTCACACTTCTAGCCACCACACATTTCTATTCCCCTCACAGTTCTAGTCACCACACACTTCTAGTTCCCTCACACTTCTAGTCCCCACACACGTCTTGCCCCCTCACACTTCTTGCCCCCCTCACACTTATAGTTCCCTCACAGTTAGTCCCCACACACTTCTAGTCTTCTTATACGCATAGTCCTCTTACACTTCTAGTCCCCTCATACTTCTAGTCCCTTCACACTTCTATTTCCATCACACTCCTCACACACTTCTAGTCTTCACACTCTTCTAGTCCCCTCACACTTCCAGTCCCCACACACATCTAGTCCCCTCAAACTTCTAGTCTCCTCACATTTCCAGTCCTCATACACATCTAGAACCCTCACACTTCCAGTCCCCTCATACTTCTAGTCCCCTCACTCTTTTTGCTCCCTCATACTCTTTGCCCTCTCACACTTCTTGCCCCTCATTCTTCTTGCCCGCTCATACTTCATACCCCCTCACACTCCTAGTTCCCTCACACTTCCAGTCCCTATACACTTTTTGCCCCCTGATACTTCTAGTCCCCACACACTTCTTACCCCTTCATACTTCTTGTCCCCTCACACCTCTATTCCCCTCACACTTCTGGACTCTTACAAGTCTAGTCTCGTCACACTGCCAGTCCCCTCACTTGCCCACTCACACTTCTAGTTCCCTCAACTTCTGTTTCCCTCACACATCTAGTCCCCTTACACTTCTAGTCCGTCCATACTTCTAGTCCTCTTACTCTTCTGTTCCCTTCACACTTCTAGAGTCCTCACACTAGTTCCTCTTTACTCACACTTCTGCTCCCCCAAGCGTTAGCGCTTCTCATATTTCTAATGCTCACTTCTGCTCCACTCACCCTCCCCCCTCCCCTCATACGTCTGCTGACCACACGTTTCCTCTCCCCTCACACTTATGCTTTCTTCATACTGTTCAACTCTTAACTTTTGGTTCCCTCGCACTTCTAATCCACTCACACTGTTAGTCCCCTCACCGCTAATTTACTCACACTTATGCCCCCCTCTCGCTATGTTCCTTTCAAACTACTACTCCCCTCACATTTCTGATCTCACCTTTCCCTTTACACTT
Source organism: Penaeus japonicus (assembly GCA_017312705.2). Lineage (NCBI taxonomy): Eukaryota > Metazoa > Arthropoda > Malacostraca > Decapoda > Penaeidae > Penaeus > Penaeus japonicus. The sequence continues at coordinate 446,955 of BOPN01000491.1, forward strand.
TTACTCCCCGCACACCTCTTCTACATCCCTCATACTTTTCTTTTCCTCACACTTCTGTTTTCCTCACACTTCTGGACTCTTAACCCGCCTGGTACACATATTTCTGTTATCATCACAATTGTGGTTCCCCACACTTGTGGTCCCCCACACTTCTGCTCCTCTCACACCTCTATTCCTCACACACTTGTGGCCCCCTGCACTTCTATTCCCCAACACTTCTGCTCCTCTCACACCTCTATTCCTCGCATACTTGTGGCCCCCCGCACTTGTATTCCCCTCATGCTTGTGGTCCCCTCACCTTTCTGCTCCACTTATACTTATGGTCTCCCCAAACTAATTCCCTCATACATCTGTTTTCTTCATACTTGTAGACATTACACTTGTAGTCTCCTCCTACTTCCCTTTTCCTCGCATTTCAAGACCCCTCACACTTTTGGTCCTCCCATACTCCTGTTCCATTCACACTTCTTTCTCCTCCAATTCTGGTTCCACTAGACTTCTGGTACCCTCACACTGCTGGTACGCTCACACTTCTGGTCTACTTACACTAATGGTCCCCATCACACTTGTGGTCCCCTCACACTTGTACCCTCGCACTTCTGCTCCCCCTTTTCAATTTCCTCCTTCAATCCTCATATTCTTGGCTTCTTCACACTTTTGTTCCCCTTATACTTCTGTTCTCACACTTTATTTCCCGCACACGTGTTGTCCTTTTACATTTATGGTCACCCTACACATCTTTTCTTGGCTTCTTCACACTTTTGTTCCCCATTTATTTCTGTTCTCACACTTCTGTCTCCCTCACACTTCTATTTCCCTGACGCGTGTTGTCCTCTTACATTTGTGGCCACCCTACACATCTGTTTTCCCCGTATATCTGTTCCCTTCATACTTCAGTTCCCCTCATACTTGTGCGTGTTCCCTCATAATTCTGGTCTAAAACTTCTTGTCTCCTCACACTTGTCCCCTCAGACTTCTGGTCCCCTCACGTTTCTGCTCCCCACTCGATTGCGGTCACCCATCCTCCCTCTGTGATCTCCCCACATTTCTAATCCCCTCACACTTCTGTTCCCCTAACATTTATGGTGCCTTCACACTTCTGTTCCCCCCACACGTCTGGTCTCTCATACTTCTGTTCCCCCACACTTCTGGTCTTCTCTCACTTAACACTTCTGTTTCCCCCCCACTCCTGTTCCCTTCATACCACTGGCCTTTTACTCTTTTGTTCCCCTCACAAGTCTCCTCATTCTTCTATTTCTCTTTATTCTTGCCCCCCCACTTCTATTTCTCTCACGTTTGTGGTCCCCTCACACTTCTTCTGACCCTTCACACTTTGTTCATACTTCACCCTTAAACCACTGATCCACTGCTTTTCTCTTCCCTGGCACATCTATTCTCACTCATCTGCTCTCGTCTTAAAGCTTTTAGCATATTTCCACCCCTTAATTTTTATTCTCTTCATACTGCTGGTTCTCCAACACTTTCGGTCTCCTTACACTTATGGGCCGCCCTTACTTCTGCCCCCCCCATTCATTTCTGTTGTAACCTCACTTCTGTCTTATCGCACTTCTGTCTTATCACACTTCTGTCTTATCACACTTCTGTTCCTCTTACAAATCTGACCCCTCACGTCTCTGTCCCCCCCCACCCCTGTTCCCTCTACACTTCTGTTCCCTCCACACTTGTGTCCCCCTCCCACATATCTGCTCCCACCACACGTCTGTACATTTCTATATTTTCAAACTTCTGTTCCCCTTACAAATCTGGCCCCACTACACTTCTGGTCCCCCACCCCCTTAGGTCTGACGGTTGCCTCACATTTCTGTTCCCCCTACACTTCTGTTCCCCTCACATTTCTCTCTTGTCCCGCTACATTTCTGTTCCCCTTACACTTATTATGTTTCACTCCAACTTCTGCTCCCTCCACACTTCATTTTGCTCACGCTTCACCCTCAACCTCTGCTATCCCAACACCTCCTTTCGCCACGTACTTCTGCTCCCTTCACACTTTTGGTCTCCTTATACTTCTGACCCCATACCTGTTTCCCCACGCGTTTGAGTACTTCACACTTCTTTCTCACACACTTTTCCCTCACACTTCTGTTCTCATCACACTTATGCTCTCCCATACTTTTATTCCCGTCAAACATGTGGTCCCTTCACATATATGGTCCTTTCACACTTGCGATACCTTTACACTTCTGGTATCCTCACACTTCTAGTCTATTGTCACACACACTTCTGTTCCCCTCTGACTTTTTTCTCGCTCTTTTTCATTCCCTACGCACTTTTGTTCACAATCACAATTGTATTTTCCTCAAATTTCTGGTCCTCGCACACTTCTATTCCCCTTAATGGGTCTTCTCATACTTTTTATCTCATTACTGTTCCCTCACACTACCCTTCCTCTCGGACTACAGGTCCCTCTTCACTCTTATTCCTCCCGCACTTTTAGCCCCCTCACATTTTTGTTCACCTCCTTGTATGGTTCCCTCACACTTGTGGTCCCCTCACTCTTTTATTTCCCCACAATCCTGGTCCCCCTACACTTTCATTACCCCTCACCTTTGGTCCCCTCACACTTCTGCTCCCTTCACACTTGTGGTCCCCATACATTTTTGTTACCTCACACTTCTGCTCCTCCACATTCATGTTTCAGTTACACTTCCGGTCACTGGATACTTATCCCCTCTCACTTCTTATTTCCACAAACTTCCGCTTTACTCACAGTTCAAGTCCCGTCACACTTTCATTCCCCTCACACTTATGGTCTCCTCAGATTTTCTCCCTCACATTTCTCTCGTACCTTTCCATCACACTTCCTCCTTCTCCTGTGTTGTCTCTTACACAACCTCCCACGTCATCTTACCGGGACACCCTTATACTTTATCCTCCACACTTCCCTACCACACTTTTGCTCCCCCACACATCTGTTTTTCCATGCTACGCCATTTTTACATTTCTCCTCACTCCCGCTTCCTCATACCTCTCTTTCTATACTTTTCTGCTCCCTCACTCCCCCCCACACACTTCTTCTCTCCTACGTTTGTAGTCCCTTACACTTCTTCTCTCCCACAGATTGGTACCCTCACACTTCAGTTTCCCTCACGCTTCTGCTCCCCCTCATACTCATGACTCCTTCCTCGTTCTTCCGGTTCCCACACACCTGTCTCCTCACCTCCCCCCCTTCGGCACATCAGTCATCCCTGACATTTGCAGCGTCACACGTCTGCACCCCCCCCCCCAAAAAAAAAAAAAAGAAAAATAAATCCTCCCCCTTTTGTGGTCCATCACACTTTAGTGTCCCCTTTCATTGCTGGCCCCCATGCTTAGACCTCCAATTTTAGCCCCCTCCTTAATTCTACCCACTCATACATCTATTTCCTCACACTCGTGGTTTCCTTGCACTTCTTTTCTCCTCACACTTGTGTTCTCCCACATCTCAGGACTCTTTACACTTTTATTCCCCCCACATTTATGGTCCTATCACTCTTTTATTCCCCCACACTAGTGGTCCGCTCACACTAGTGGTCCGCTCACACTAGTGGTCCGCTCACACTTGTGGTCCGCTCACACTTGTGGTCCGCTCACACGTGTGGTCCTCTTACACTTATAGCCCCTTGCACTAATGGTCCCTCACACTTTTATCCCCCCACACTTATGGTCCCCTCACACTTCAGGTCCCTTCACATTTTTATTCCCCCATTACTTATGGTCCCCTCACACTTTTTTCCCCTCACTTCAGGTCCCTTCACACTTTTATTCCTCCCACACTTATGGTTCCCTCACACTTTTGTTACCCTCCCACTTCAAGTCCCTTCACACTTTTATTCCCCACACACTTATGGTCCCCTCATACTTTTGTTACTGTCACACGTAAAGTCCCTTCACACTTTTATTTCCCCCACATTTATGGTCCCCTCACACTTTAGTTCCCCTTACACTTGTGGTCCTCTTATACTTCTGGTCCCCTTGCACTTCTGGTCCCCACACACTTCTATTCCCCCACACGTTAACTTTACACATCAGGTCCTTTCACACTTTTATTCCCCCACACTTGTATTCCTCGCACAAGAGTTCCCTTCCTATTTCTGGTCACCCCCACACTCGTGGTCCCCTCACACTTCTGCTCCCCTTTCACTGTGCCCCCACATCTCTGTTCTCCCCCTTCCCCTCCCCAATTCTTTCCCCAACACCTGTCACCCATCTGCCCCATTCTACGGCATTTTCGCATTTCACCACCTTCTCACTTCTGCTCTCTTACACTTTCTGCTTCCTCACACTTGTTTTTCTATATTTATCTGCTCCCTCACTCCCCCCCTCCCCCCAAACACACACACTTCTGCTCTCCCATAGTTTTGGTTCCCTCACACTTCTGCTCCCCCACATACCCACGCGTCTGCTTCTCAAGTTTGTGCTCCCAACACTTTTACTCCCCTCACTCTACTATGGTCTCCTCCCACTTTTATTCCCCCGAAACTCTTTTTCCCCTACACTTTACTCTCACACTTATGGTTCCCTAACACTTCTGGTCCCCCACTCTCCAAGTCCCTTCACACTTTTATTTCCCCCAGATTTTTAGTCCCCGCACACTTGTGGCCCCCTCACATTTCTGTCTCCCTTATACTTCTACTCCCCTCACGCTGTACCCCCACATCTCTGTTCTCTCACTCCCCTCTCACCTTAATTTCCCCTCACACCCGTTCCCCTCATATTTTAATTTTTCTCACATTTCTGCACTCAAGCTTTTCTCTCTCGCACTTCTCTCATACTTCTCCCTTCTCAGCAACTAGCGTGTGTCTCTTACAACAACAACGTCATCTTACCTTGACACGTATTCTATCCCCCACACTTCCCTTCTACACTTCAGCTCTCTTTTTACTGTGCTCCCCCACACTTCTGCTAATCCAATCTTAGGTATTTTCACACTTCTATTTCCCACTTAATGCATTTTCACACTTTCTGCTTCCACACACTTCCTTTCCTGAACTTTTCTGCTCCCTCACTTTTCCTCCCCACACTTATACGCGACTATTCAACGTTTGAAGTCCCTCTCCCACAGTTTAGTCCCCTCACACTTCAGTTCCTCTCACGCTTCTGCCTCCCCCCCTCTCATACTTCTGATTCCTCCCGCACAACGCCGCTTCCCTTACTTGTTTTATGTGAAGCACTTTCTTTCCCACACACCTTTGCTTCCTCATATTTGCGGCTCCCTCACGCTTCATTCCCCCTCTCCTCCTCACATTTTTCCTCCCCGACACTTCTGTCAACACACACTTTTATCCCCTCACACTTTTGTTCACCCAATATTTCTGTCCCCTCCATACTTGTGGTCCCCTTACACTTTTATCCCCCCGCACGTCTGGTCCCCTCACACTTACGGTCCCTATCACACTTGTGGTCCTCTCACACTTTTATTATCCCACACTTCTGTCCCCTCACACTACAGGTCACTTCATACTCTTATCCCCCATATATCTGGTCACCTCACACTTCTTTTTCCCTCAAACTTTTATTACCTTCCCACCGCTCTTCCCCTTATTTTTTTCACCCTGCACTTCTGAACCCCTCACACTTCCTTTCGCCTCACACTTGTGTCCACATTTCTGGTCCTCCCACGTTTGGTTCCCTCCGACTTTATTCCCCCGAGACTTCTGGTCTTCTCATACTTCTGTTCCCCTCACACTTTTATTCCCCTCACTCTTACGAACCCCTTACATTTATGGTTCCCTTATACTTGCGGTCCCCTCACACTTATGGTCCCCTGCCACTCCCCTTCCTTAATTCTTCACTCCTCACACTCCCCCCAAAGATATCCCGCGGACATTCGTTCCCCTCATAGTTTAGGTCCCTCACAATTCAGCACTCCAGCTTTTCTCCCTCACACTTCTCTCACACCTTTCCCGCAAAATTCTCCCTTCCCGCATCAGCTTACCTTCCTGTGTACTTCGTTCTATCCCCTACACTTCCCTCTCACACTTCTGCTCATTTTATACTTTGCTCCTTACACTTCTGCTCTTCCCATCTTCAACATTTTCACACTTTAAGTTCTCTCACACTTCTTTTTCTATACATTTCTGCTCCCTCATTTCTATTCCTTCCTACACTTATCAGCGAGTATTTTCCTCCCTCCATACATCCTCGTTAAGGCTTCTTCCCTCGGGCGTTAACACTTATGGTCCCCTCATACTTTTGTTACTGTCACACTTAAAGTCCCTTCACACTTTTATTACCCCCACATTTATGGTCCCCTCACACTTTAGTTCCCCTTACACTTGTGGTCCTCTTATACTTCTGGTCCCCTTGCACTTATGGTCCCCACACACTTCTATTCCCCCACACGTTAACTTTACACATCAGGTCCTTTCACACTTTTATTCCCCCCACGCTTGTATTCCTCGCACAAGAGTTCCCTTCCTATTTCTGGTCACCCCCACACTCGTGGTCCCCTCACACTTCTGTCCCCCTCATACTTCTGCTCCCCTTTCACTGTGCCCCCACATCTCTGTTCTCCCCCTTCCCCTCCCCAATTCTTTCCCCAACACCTGTCACCCATCTGCCCCATTCTACGGCATTTTCGCACTTCACCACCTTCCCACTTCTGCTCTCTTACACTTTCTGCTTCCTCACACTTGTTTTTCTATATTTATCTGCTCCCTCACCCCCCCCCCCTCCCCTCAAACACACACACTTCTGCTCTCCCACAGTTTTGGTTCCCTCACACTTCTGCTCCCCCACATACCCACGCGTCTGCTTCTCAAGTTTGTGCTCCCAACACTTTTACTCCCCTCACTCTACTATGGTCTCCTCCCACTTTTATTCCCCCGAAACTCTTTTTCCCCCACACTTTACTCTCACACTTGTGACCCCCTCACACTTATGGTTCCCTAACACTTCTGGTCCCCCACTCTCCAAGTCCCTTCACACTTTTATTTCCCCCAGATTTTTAGTCCCCGCACACTTGTGGCCCCCTCACATTTCTGTCTCCCTTATACTTCTACTCCCCTCACGCTATACCCCCACATCTCTGTTCTCTCACTCCCCTCTCACCTAAATTTCCCCTCACACCCGTTCCCCTCATATTTTAATTTTTCTCACATTTCTGCACTCAAGCTTTTCTCTCTCGCACTTCTCTCATACTTCTCCCTTCTCAGCAACTAGCGTGTGTCTCTTACAACAACAACGTCATCTTACCTTGACACGTATTCTATCCCCCACACTTCCCTTCTACACTTCAGCTCTCTTTTTACTGTGCTCCCCCACACTTCTGCTAATCCAATCTTAGGTATTTTCACACTTCTATTTCCCACTTAATGCATTTTCACACTTTCTGCTTCCACACACTTCCTTTCCTGAACTTTTCTGCTCCCTCACTTTTCCTCCCCACACTTATACGCGACTATTCAACGTTTGAAGTCCCTCTCCCACAGTTTAGTCCCCTCACACTTCAGTTCCTCTCACGCTTCTGCCTCCCCCCCTCTCATACTTCTGATTCCTCCCGCACAACGCCGCTTCCCTTACTTGTTTTATGTGAAGCACTTTCTTTCCCACACACCTTTGCTTCCTCATATTTGCGGCTCCCTCACGCTTCATTCCCCCTCTCCTCCTCACATTTTTCCTCCCCGACACTTCTGTCAACACACACTTTTATCCCCTCACACTTTTGTTCACCCAATATTTCTGTCCCCTCCATACTTGTGGTCCCCTTACACTTTTATCCCCCCGCACGTCTGGTCCCCTCACACTTACGGTCCCTATCACACTTGTGGTCCTCTCACACTTTTATTATCCCACACTTCTGTCCCCTCACACTACAGGTCACTTCATACTCTTATCCCCCATATATCTGGTCACCTCACACTTCTTTTTCCCTCAAACTTTTATTACCTTCCCACCGCTCTTCCCCTTATTTTTTTCACCCTGCACTTCTGAACCCCTCACACTTCCTTTCGCCTCACACTTGTGTCCACATTTCTGGTCCTCCCACGTTTGGTTCCCTCCGACTTTATTCCCCCGAGACTTCTGGTCTTCTCATACTTCTGTTCCCCTCACACTTTTATTCCCCTCACTCTTACGGACCCCTTACATTTATGGTTCCCTTATACTTGCGGTCCCCTCACACTTATGGTCCCCTGCCACTCCCCTTCCTTAATTCTTCACTCCTCACACTCCCCCCAAAGATATCCCGCGGACATTCGTTCCCCTCATAGTTTAGGTCCCTCACAATTCAGCACTCCAGCTTTTCTCCCTCACACTTCTCTCACACCTTTCCCGCAAAATTCTCCCTTCCCGCATCAGCTTACCTTCCTGTGTACTTCGTTCTATCCCCTACACTTCCCTCTCACACTTCTGCTCATTTTATACTTTGCTCCTTACACCTCTGCTCTTCCCATCTTCAACATTTTCACACTTTAAGTTCTCTCACACTTCTTTTTCTATACATTTCTGCTCCCTAATTTCTATTCCTTCCTACACTTATCAGCGAGTATTTTCCTCCCTCCATACATCCTCGTTAAGGCTTCTTCCCTCGGGCGTTAACTCTCTACAATTCTGCACACCTAAAATTTTTACTCCCCCCACATCTCTCACATATCCCTGTTCCCCCATTTTTTGTATACTTCTGTTCCCTTCACGCTTCTTCTCTCCTACTCTCCTTCCTCACATTCGTCTTCAGCTCCCCTCACATTTCCTTCTCGCTCACTTCTGTGCCCCTTTACACTTCTGCTCTCCTCCCTCACACCTATGTTCCTGCACACTTCTGCTCTCCTCCCTCACACCTATGTTCCTGCACACTTCTGCTCTCCTCCCTCACACCTATGTTCCTGCACACTTCTGCTCTCCTCCCTCACACCTATGTTCCTGCACACTTCTGCTCCCTCAGACTTTTAGTCTTTAATACTCCCGTCCCTCCACTATGCCGCTTCTCTTCACTTTTGCTTCCTTCCCCTCATACTTCCCCCTCATAGATTTACTCTTCCAAACAATCTAGTTCCTCCCACAAGTTTACTCCCTTCATCTTTCACTCCTCTGCTTCCTATCACGTTCTTCCCTCCCACAGTCCTATTTCTACCGACACTCGAATAAGTCTCCCTCCTTATTTCCCTCTGCTTCTGTTCCTATCCCCCCCTCCCATGCAACAGTTCACCAGTTTCTCCCCATGCTCCTGCTCCAATAGTCTCCCCAAAGCACCTGTTTCTCCCTACATTTCTACTTCTATTAGTCTCCCTCACTTATTTGTTTCTCTCTACATTTCTGCTCCCCCACGCATCTGTTTTTCCCCACTCTTTTGCTACCCTTCCCTCCACACGCACCTGTTTCTCCCCAAACTCCTGCTCCTATAGTCTCCCCCACGCACCTTCCTCTCGAATGTTGTATTGCCCATACTTCCCAATACACGGTTAATTTCTAAACTCTCTATCTCCCCTTCTTTCTTTTGTTTCTTCAACACACATCAACTTTTCACACGTTCTTTCGCTTCTTCCCTCTCTCCTGCTTTCGCCTGGCATTCCTTTTTTCTCCTCTGCTAATCCACCTTATGAAAAAACAAGATTTCATATTATTTCACACCTGCATCCATTTCGCCTAATGCCAATTTTTCCTCAGCCGTTTATTTTTTTTATCGTTTTTATAATCCTTATATACATATTTGTTCTCCCCATGCATACTTGCTTCCCGATAACTCTTGCTACTATACTTTTTCTCCCACTGCACACTCCTGCTCCTCTCGAAAACTTGGGCATCTCCATTGCATTCTGCTACTTCCCCATACTGCTAATTCCTCATTCTATATCTATTTTACTTCCGCGCTCCAACTCTCATGATATATATATATATATTTCTCCTCTCGCACTCTGTTGCTGCCCCATGTGCAGCATCCCGTATATAGTTTCTCCCTTACATATATAACTCTTATCTTCACATATTTGTGGCCTCTACACATTCCTGCCCACGTTGCGGACTTCGTTTCCGTTCCTCCTCTAGAATTTTGCGCCCCCCCTCCTCTAATTTAAGTGTACTCCAAATACTTTTACCATCCCTACCTCCCCTACCCCCTTCTGCCTTCCCCGGTTCGCTTCTGTCTCCCCTCGCCTGCCTCTCAGACTCGCGCCCTACCCCCACAATTCTAGTTCCCCCAAACTCCATGCTTCCCCAAGCTACCCCCCCCCCCCCCACCTGCTCATCCCCCTACATTCTTGCTTGCAGCCCCCCCCCCCCCAAGTTTCCTCCTTTGTTTTATTCTCCTTGTTCTCCCACTTCAATGAGATAAAAGATGAAAAAAAAGAATAGCAAATATTTCTTACCCGGACTCCTACGTTGTCCTCACGCTCCTACTGCCCCTTCACCAACATTTGACTCTCTTTGTACACTCCCCTTCCAAAATCTACTGCACATCTTCACTCTTGCACTTCTGCTTCCTTCGTACCCTGCTTGTAACAGTTAGCCCTGCTTCCTTCACACCCTCTTCCACTAGCCAGTTCTGCTTCCACCAATCATTTCTGCTTCCACTAGTCATTCCTGCTTACACCAGTCATTTCTGTTTCCACTAGTCAGCTCTGCTTCAACCAGTCAGCCCTCCTCCCTTCACGTCTTCTTCTGCTAGTCGGTTCTGTTTCCACTAGTCTGTTCTGATTCCACCAGTCAGCGACTGCTCTCTTCACATCCTCTTCTGCTAGTCGGCTTCTGCTTCCACCAGTCAGCCCTGCTCTCTTCACATCCTCTTCCACTAGTCGGTTCTGCTTCCACTAGTCAGTTCTGATTCCACCAGTCAGCCCTGCTCTCTTCACATCCTCTTTCGCTAGTCGGTTCTGCTTCCACTAGTCAGTTCTGATTCCACCAGTCAGCCCTGCTCCCTTCACATCCTCTTCCACTAGTCGGTTCTGCTTCCACTAGTCAGTTCTGATTCCACCAGTCAGCCCTGCTCTCTTCACATCCTCTTCCACTAGTCGGTTCTGCTTCCACTAGTCAGTTCTGCTTCCACCAGTCAGCCCTGCTCTCTTCACATCCTCTTCCGCTAGTCCGTTCTGCTCCCACTAGTCAGTTCTGCTTCCACCAGTCAGCCCTGCTCTCTTCACATCCTCTTCCGCTAGTCCGTTCTGCTTCCACTAGTCAGTTCTGATTCCACCAGTCAGCCCTGCTCTCTTCACATCCTCTTCCACTAGTCGGTTCTGCTTCCACTAGTCAGTTCTGATTCCACCAGTCAGCCCTGCTCTCTTCACATCCTCTTCCACTAGTCGGTTCTGCTCCCACTAGTCAGTTCTGATTCCACCAGTCAGCCCTGCTCTCTTCACATCCTCTTCCGCTAGTCGGGTCTGCTCCCACTAGTCAGTTCTGATTCCACCAGTCAGCCCTGATCCATTCACATCCTCTTCCACTAGTCGGTTCTGCTTCCACTAGTCAGTTCTGATTCCACCAGTCAGCCCTGCTCTCTTCACATCCTCTTCCACTAGTCGGTTCTGCTCCCACTAGTCAGTTCTGATTCCACCAGTCAGCCCTGCTCTCTTCACATCCTCTTCCGCTAGTCGGGTCTGCTCCCACTAGTCAGTTCTGATTCCACCAGTCAGCCCTGATCCATTCACATCCTCTTCCACTAGTCGGTTCTGCTTCCACTAGTCAGTTCTGATTCCACCAGTCAGCCCTGATCCATTCACATCCTCTTTCGCTAGTCGGTTCTGCTTCCACTAGTCAGTTCTGATTCCACCAGTCAGCCCTGCTCTCTTCACATCCTCTTCCGCTAGTCCGTTCTACTTCCACTAGTCAGTTCTGATTCCACCAGTCAGCCCTGCTTCCTTCACATCCTCTTCCGCTAGTTGGCTCTGCTTCCACCAGACTGCCCTGCTTTCTTCACATCTCTTTAGGCTAGTCGGTTCTGCTGCTTCCACTAGTCAGTTCTAGTTCCACCGTCAGCCCTGATCCATTCACATCCTCTTCCGCTAGTCGGTTCTGCTTCCACTAGTCAGTTCTGATTCCACCAGTCAGCCCTGATCCATTCACATCCTCTTCCACTAGTCGGTTCTGCTTCCACTAGTCAGTTCTGATTCCACCAGTCAGCCCTGCTTCCTTCACATCCTCTTCCGCTAGTTGGCTCTGCTTCCACCAGACTGCCCTGCTTTCTTCACATCCTCTTTCGCTAGTCGGTTCTGCTTCCACTAGTCAGTTCTGATTCCACCAGTCAGCCCTGATCCATTCACATCCTCTTTCGCTAGTCGGTTCTGCTTCCACTAGTCAGTTCTGATTCCACCAGTCAGCCCTGCTTCCTTCACATCCTCTTCCGCTAGTCGGTTCTGCTTCCACTAGTCAGTTCTGATTCCACCAGTCAGCCCTGATCCATTCACATCCTCTTTCGCTAGTCGGTTCTGCTTCCACTAGTCAGTTCTGATTCCACCAGTCAGCCCTGATCCATTCACATCCTCTTTCGCTAGTCGGTTCTGCTTCCACTAGTCAGTTCTGATTCCACCAGTCAGCCCTGATCCATTCACATCCTCTTTCGCTAGTCGGTTCTGCTTCCACTAGTCAGTTCTGATTCCACCAGTCAGCCCTGATCCATTCACATCCTCTTCCGCTAGTCGGTTCTGCTTCCACTAGTCAGTTCTGATTCCACCAGTCAGCCCTGCTTCCTTCACATCCTCTTCCGCTAGTCGGTTCTGCTTCCACTAGTCAGTTCTGATTCCACCAGTCAGCCCTGCTTCCTTCACATCCTCTTCCGCTAGTCGGTTCTGCTTCCACTAGTCAGTTCTGATTCCACCAGTCAGCCCTGCTCTCTTCACATCCTCTTCCGCTAGTCGGTTCTGCTTCCACTAGTCAGTTCTGATTCCACCAGTCAGCCCTGATCCATTCACATCCTCTTTCGCTAGTCGGTTCTGCTTCCACTAGTCAGTTCTGATTCCACCAGTCAGCCCTGATCCATTCACATCCTCTTTCGCTAGTCGGTTCATAGCTACAAGTCAGTTCTGATTCCACCAGTCAGCCCTGATCCATTCACATCCTCTTTCGCTAGTCGGTTCTGCTTCCACTAGTCAGTTCTGATTCCACCAGTCAGCCCTGATCCATTCACATCCTCTTTCGCTAGTCGGTTCTGCTTCCACTAGTCAGTTCTGATTCCACCAGTCAGCCCTGCTTCCTTCACATCCTCTTTCGCTAGTCGGTTCTGCTTCCACTAGTCAGTTCTGATTCCACCAGTCAGCCCTGATCCATTCACATCCTCTTCCGCTAGTCGGTTCTGCTTCCACTAGTCAGTTCTGATTCCACCAGTCAGCCCTGATCCATTCACATCCTCTTTCGCTAGTCGGTTCTGCTTCCACTAGTCAGTTCTGATTCCACCAGTCAGCCCTGCTTCCTTCACATCCTCTTCCGCTAGTCGGTTCTGCTTCCACTAGTCAGTTCTGATTCCACCAGTCAGCCCTGATCCATTCACATCCTCTTTCGCTAGTCGGTTCTGCTTCCACTAGTCAGTTCTGATTCCACCAGTCAGCCCTGCTTCCTTCACATCCTCTTCCGCTAGTTGGCTCTGCTTCCACCAGACTGCCCTGCTTTCTTCACATCCTCTTTCGCTAGTCGGTTCTGCTTCCACTAGTCAGTTCTGATTCCACCAGTCAGCCCTGATCCATTCACATCCTCTTTCGCTAGTCGGTTCTGCTTCCACTAGTCAGTTCTGATTCCACCAGTCAGCCCTGCTTCCTTCACATCCTCTTCCGTTAGTCGGTTCTGCTTCCCTTACGCTTTCCCATTTCGCACTTCCTCTCGAAACCACTTCTGCCTCCCTTTCTCTAATACACTACTTCCTGGACACGAATTGTGCACTTTTGACCCCCCTGATGCATCTTGCTTCAACCATGAACACTCTTGTTCTGCTTCGCTACTGCATACGTGCTTGCCTGATTTTAATTTTTCCTCATAGACTTTGCTATTCTATTCCCCTGCTTTCTTTATGTAATTATTATTATTATTATTATTATTATTTTTTTTACATAATCACTACTTCTCTCATATTTCTTCAGCATATACTTGCTTACACTATTTTTAGTTTCCTGTACTTATCTATCCTCTCCCTCTTAGGCATTTCTACATACAATATGCACTCTTGCTTCCTGCACAGTCTTTACTGCTTCCAACTGTTCTGCTTCTTGCATTTTCGCACCCCTCTACCTGGGGCACATTTCCCTCACATTTGCTTATTCCCCTATTTCTATTTTTAAGCTACCTGCCCATCCCCCACCCTCACACATCTGCTCCCATAGATTTATATTTATTCTAAACTGTACAATTCTGTCTCTCCCGTACACGTGTGTCCACCCCAAAAATCTACTTATCCTTCACATTCCTTTTGCCCCACACACTTGTTTCTCCCTTACAGTTCTCCACCCAAATCATGAAGAAATCTCCACTCAAATATACTTTAGGCAGCCTATTTCTCCACAATGTTGTGCCCATTTGTTTACCCATCCTCTACACCCTGTTCTGCTTAGGCATTTACTTTAATTAGTTTGACTAATATATTTATCCCCTAATATGGCGCATCTACCTGCTCTATCTGCTCCTCCAACATTTTTTATCGTTCCATACCTATGCTTCCCCCTCACACAAATGTGCTTGCCCAAACACGTTGATTTCCCGATACATATCCGCTACCTTCCATTCTCTCTTCTGTTTTTAGCAGTATTTTGCTTTACACTTCCCTGCGTTCCTCACTTATGACTACTCCATATACTTAAGCCCCCCCTCCCCCCGCCATTCCTGCTTCACCCGCTAAGTCAAAATCACTTCTTCACCTACAAAGTGCCGCCCCCAATCACTCGCCCCCCCTACAATGCTTCTTTTGTGATATATATACACTTCAATGACAGTCCCACTCCCCCTTCCCCCAAACTCTCTCTCTTCGTGCTTTACATCTACGATTGTCCACGTTTCCCCATTTGATTCTCTCTTAATCACAAACCGGCCCCATATCTATGTAAATGTGTTCTTTCACTTAATTGTTCCTTATCTTATCGTAAGACAACTACCTCTTTCCTAAACCAACAACAAAAAGCATATAATCCACTTACACGTCTCCAGTGAATATCTATGTCTCTTCCCTTCGAACATATTCGGATTTCCCTTTTCAGACGTACACAACCAGGCATTCTATACCAAAGCCAAGTTCTATCCCCTATCCACCCCCGCCCTTTCGTCAATGTCTACACAGCAGTTCTAAATTATACATAGGGCGTGTGAAATATGCATGTTACGTATTAGATACCGCATAAGGTTTGTGTTGATGTTTGCGTGGATTTTGCTGGTTTTCTATTGATAAAGACAATTACTGTTTGTTATGTATGTCTATACTTATAATTGCATCGCATCTGGGTTGGGTTGTGCTATGGTTCATTTCAGTGTGTTGGCCTGAGTTTGGTGTTGTATGTGTTTGGATTGTTCTAGCATTTGCGTAGTGGAATTCTAATCTGATCCTCATTAGCAGCGTGATCGGAGGGATTTATCCCTCATTTGTAAAGCTTCCTTGATCAAAGAATAATCTTCCTCGTAATTAGTATGCTGAATATACTACTATATCTCGTTACGTGGCTAAATGGAGTCTCCAGGATGATCATGCTAAAGTTGATATTTTGTTTGCATGTATGGGCTCTTATCGGATGATCTTGGTATCAGCTGGGCAACACAATAACTATCTATGACAATCTGACATCAAAATAACAGATGTTTTGATTTACTGTGACTTAATTTCCCTGCATCTTTAGAAGGAGAAAAATGTTCTACACGTTGACTGCTAAGAGCGTGGGTTTTTCTGTGGAAACGGTGGCATGTCACGACAGAGTAATTAGTATTACGCTGCCGGATCTAACTTCTCTTATTTAGTTGGTCTGCGTGCAGAAGATAATCATTACACGCTGATTTTTTTTTGTCATTTCCACATGAATACGCATGGACGCACTTACCCCTTTCCTTTAATAATCACATTAAACCTTGCTAGTGCAGGTGTACTGGAAGAGGCATGTACTAGAATGTTTTTGCTGATATATATGTCTGGCAAAGGTACGCTCCCTTAATCATGTTTGGTTCAAACTTCCCGTGTGTGATCGTATTTATAGAAAAATCTTTTGGACTGGTGATAACTGCAACCCGGTGTGTATTGGTGTGTCTTATGGATATCTATTTAGCATATATCGCATTTATTTTTGAGTGGTTGCATGCAGATGCGTTACTATTGGGAAGCTATTTAGAGGTAGACACTCAATTCACTCTTCGTTTAACCCAATACATGAACTTGAATACTTCAGTTCACTCCTTGTCCCTTAAATCTTACTTGGTCATAAATTTAGGATAATTCCTTTCGCATTATGTATATTTTTTTTCTTACCTCTTTTCATATCCAGTCTCCAGTTGACTTTAAATCCACGGCACCCTTACACTTCACGAACCCTTACACTCCTTCAACGCTATGTGCTCCCCCACCTGACCTCGATCCTTTGAAACTTAACCTTCTGACTTGATTGTTATTATTATTATTGTACATTTTCTTCTTATTATTATTTTTAAATGCCACCCTTTAATTGCATCGAATTCTGCCAGGGAAGGTGTACTGGGATAGGCATGGTTTAGAATATATGTGCTTAGTTTATTGTGGCAGAGGTTTGCATCATGTCTTGTGTGATTGCGTTTATAGAAAAGTCTGTCGCATTGAATACTGCACGGTTGTGTATTGGTATTGATTTAACATTCATGGTATTGTATTAATACATTCTGAAACACTAACCACCCTATACATTTTACCAGCTTTCTGACTTGGTGATGATGATGATCATCATCATTATTATTGTTATTATCGTTACCATCATTGTTCTTGTTGCTATTCTTTTTTTATCTTTATTATTGTTATCTATTATTATTATTGTTATATTTTAATATTATTATATTTTATTATTATTGTTATTATTATTGTTATTATTATTATTATCATTATTATTATTATTATCATCATCATCATTATCATTATTACCATTATTGCCATTATTATTATTATTATTATTATTATTGTTATTAATATCATTATCATTATCATTATTATTATTATTAGATAGAAGTCAAATTTTCAGTATTATTATCAGTTTTTGCATTTATTATTACAATCGATTCATTGTCAAAACATCACGGAACATCATGATTTTAAAGTAATGCAGTTCTATGCCTTACAGTTTGTTGAAACAGTATTAAGAATCTGTGTGTTATTTATGCATATTGATTGTTTGTCTTCACGTGGGTAATGCATTATTATGCATTTCGTTTTTTTTTTGTACGACTAACCGTAGTAATGGTAAGATCTGAAACTGAGAGATTAGAGGATGAAATTAACTGTATAAATATTTATGAATCCTTAGATATCAAAGGGTAAACAATCTGGCAATTGAACTGATTTCTGCAAAGATCATATATGGATTTTATGGGGTTGGTAGTTATGTTATACGTAAATAAAATGGTTTTAGACTGAATATATAAACATCCCATTTTTCTTTGGGATTCCGTTTTCTTTGGTTTGATAATCGCTTTTAAAGGGTAACTTGTACCCTAGAGAGGATTTGATAGCTTACGTTTTCTCGTTTTATATAATATTGCCATCAGAGTATTATTATGTTAAGTTGAATTCGAAAAATTAATGGGCTGTTCTGATATATATAAAAAATCATGTATTGTACAACAA
>BOPN01000491.1:469643-484490 GCA_017312705.2 Penaeus japonicus
TCTCTCTCTCTCTCTCTCTCTCTCAGACTCCTTCCTCCTTCCGTGCTTTATATCCTTCCCCTGCGGTATATATGCGAAGGGAGGATATTAAAGGAAATTTACCGACTTGAGATATGAACTCAATTATTATGCAAGGGGATTTGGAATACTCTCAAGAATACGTGCAGGCTCTTAAGAAGATATGATAAAGATGGGTTGGAAATGAGTGGAAGAAAAAGTAAGGATTTTTTTTTGAATTTGAAAAGTTCGCAGAAAAGGAAAGGGGGGAAAAAACAAGAATGACTGAATGATCTTGAACGGTTGTATGAAGAGTCACATTACATTATATTTCGTTAAGTTTGATGAACATTGATTATCATCACTGCCAAGAAAAGTCAAAGATCTCAAGAGATTCCAACATTTACACAAGTCAGAGGAAATTTCATGATACCAACACGCTTCAAACACAAGAATAAGTCAAACCAAAATTTAAAAACACCAAAAAAAAACTGTAAAGAAGAAAAGGGGAACAAAACAGAACACACAAAAGGAGACAAAAAGAGGAATGAAAACATCAGACACAGAACGACATCACTCACAAACCCTGATTGCCAGAATATAAGAAACGTACCTTGCCAACCTAATCTCGCTCTTGCTCCACTTATTCCTAGGGGCGATAGTCCTTAAACGGAATAGGAGAGTAAGTAATAGGATCCAGAAGTAATATGCGGTAAATCTTCAGGCAATATTGTTACTACAAGGCGAAGGGAAAGTGTGCGTGTAGAAAATAGGTAGGAGGGAGAGAGAGAGAGAGAGAGAGAGAGAGAGAGAGAGAGAGAGAGAGAGAGAGAGAGAGAGAGAGAGAGAGAGAGAGAGAGAGAGAGAGAGAGAGAAGAAAAAAAGAAAAAAAGAAAAAAAGAAAAAAAGAAAAAAAGAAAAAAAGAAAAAGAAAGAAAGAAAGAAAGAAAGAAAGAAAGAAAGAAAGAAAGAAAGAGAGGAATAAGTAAGGGGGATAATCTGTAAGGGGAAAATGAGATCAGAAGTGAAGGGAATGGAAGTATATGAAGATGGAAATGGAGAGTGTGAGTGAAGGGAATTCTGTGGGAATTAGGGAAAGGAGAAGCGAAGGAGATGGTGGAAGCTAATCTATTTAGACAAGAGAGAACGGGAACGAGAAAGAGGAAAAGAGAGAGAGGGAGAGGGAAAGGGGAAAGGGAAAGGGAAAGGGAAAGGGAAAGGGAAAGGGAAAGGGAAAGGGAAAGGGAAAGGGAAAGGGAAAGGAGAAAAAACAAGAAAGAACGAAAGTGATAAGGGATAGATACATGTATGTGTATAAAAGCGTGAGTTTGCGTGGCAGTGAAAAAATAATTGAAAGAAAGAGAGCAATAATGAACGACTGAACTAGATAGGAAAGGAACTAAGAGAAAAGAAAGAATCACAAAATAAGCAGAAGAGCAATAGTTGAGCAAGTGAGTGACAAATGACGTAAGAGAAAGACAGAGGACACTTACTTAAATTAAACATCCCCTTTAAATCTACAAACAATGACAATGAGAAATACACACACACACAAAAAAAAAAAACATTTAAAATAACCCATCACAACAATTTTATATTATTCATATATGCTTAAATCCCCATATAGAGAAGCACATTACAAGGTACTTAGCATAGCCGTCCATAAAATGCCAATTTCAATTAAGCTTTAGTTCAAAGGGCACCGCGATCCTTTGAAACTCCCATTATGCATGGCACTCCTGAAAGAACCATGACATAAAGGTAACCACTGGACTATTTGACATTGGCACTCGGCACAAAGGGACTAAAGTTCAAACGCTTTTATTACGGAGGGAATTATATTTTCCCATTGTTGTTTTTCGTCGGATTATATTACATTGGAACGCGAGTGATTTTGTATTGGTTCAGGAAAAATGTTTATGAAAGAGGGAAACAAAATGTAATATTCGTGAGATTCTCAGGGTGAAAGAGGGAGAGGAAGAGGGAGAGGGAGAGGAAGAGGAAGAGGAAGAGGAAGAGGAAGAGGAAGAGGGAGAGGGAGAGGGAGAGGGAGAGGGAGAGGGAGAGGGAGAGGGAGAGGGAGAGGGAGAGGGAGAGGGAGAGGGAGAGGGAGAGGGAGAGGGAGAGGGAGAGGGAGAGGGAGAGGGAGAGGGAGAGGGAGAGGGAGAGGGAGAGGGAGAGGGAGAGGGAGAGGGAGAGGGAGAGGGAGAGGGAGAGGGAGAGGGAGGGGGAGAGGGGGAGGGGGAGAGAAGAGGGAGAGGGAGAGGGAGAGGGAGAGGGAGAGGGAGAGGGAGAGGGAGAGGGAGAGGGAGAGGGAGTGGGAGTGGGAGTGGGAGAGGGAGAGGGAGAGGGAGAGGGAGTGGCAGTGGGAATGGGTGTGAGAATGGGTGTGGGAGTGGGAATGATTATGGGAGTAGAAATTGATGTAAGTGAGGGAATGGGTGTGGGAGTGGTATTAGGAGTGGAAGTGGGTGTGGGAATGGCAATAGGAGTAGGTATGGATGTGGGTGGGAGTAGGTGCAGGTGTGGGACTGGTAATGGGAGTGGATATGGGTGTGGATATGGGTGTGGGACTGGTAATGGGAGTGGATATGGGTGTGGATATGGGTGTGGGAGTGGTAATGGGAGTGGTTGTGGATATGGGTGTGGGAGTGGTAATGGGAGTAGAAGTAGGTGTTGGAGTGGTAATGGGAGTGGGTGTGGATATGGGTGTGGGAATGGTAATGGGAGTGGAAGTAGGTGTGGGAGTGGGTGTGGGAGTGGTAATGGGAGTGGGTGTGGATATGGGTGTGGGAATGGTAATGGGAGTGGAAGTGGGAGTGGGAATGGGAGTGATAATGGGAGTGGATGTGTGAAGGATAAATGGGAGGGGGTTTGGATGTGAGAATGGTAGTGGGAGTGGGAGTGGGTGTGGGAGTGGGTGTGGGAGTGGGAGTGGGTGTGGGATTGACTGTGGGTGTGGGAGTAGGAGTGGGAGTGGGAGTGGGAGTGGGAGTGGGAATGAGTACAGGAGTATTAATGGGAGTAGGTGTGGGAGTGGTTGGAGGAGTGGGTGTGGGAGTGGGTGTAGGTAAGGATGTGGGTTTTGGAGTAAGTGTGAGAGTGGGAACGGGAATGGAAGTGGATGTGGAAGTGGATGTGGGTGAGGGTGTGGCAGTGGGAGTGGCAGTGGCAGTGGGAGTGAGAGCGAAAGCAAATAAGCAATTGAAGCACAAGTAAATAAAAACAAACAAAGGCACAAAAATCTAAGTAGAAGAAACGAAAGCAGGAGAATCAAGAAAACAAGCAATACAAGAGAACAGAAAGGAAAAGTAAACAATAAGAGAATAAAAGAAAGAAAGAAAGAAAGAAAGAAAAAAATCATGCAGAGCGAACTCGGACAAAGACACTTGGGATGAAATATTTTACGTCCGTCGGCCCTTTGGAATCACCCAGAAGTTACGTTTACACTTCACTACGTGTTAAAAAGGTATGGAAATTACAGACTGAGTCGATGTTCGTAGTTTTAGTCGCTATACGTGATGGGCTTATTGTTTGTTACCCTTTTGTGAAAAAAGGATTTCAAATTTCTTTTTTTTTTCTTGATTTTTTTGTTGATGTTGTTATTCAATTTGATATCATTTCGCGTGAGTGTTGAAAATGTCATGGGGAAAGAATGTTTTTTTTTTTTATATAGATTAACTGCTTACTTGATTTTGATATGTGTGATAATTAAAGTGAGTTATATTACCTCCCATTAACCATTTTATTTAACGCACGTAATCTTAACAAATTTTAAAATTTAAGGTCTGTTCTCTTTTTCCACCTTGCTACAGGTTCCCCGTATCCTTCCATTTCCTAGTAGTCTCTCCTGCTTATTAAAACGACGCTGAACCTCACCCCATTATGGCAACAAAAAGGTAGTGTTCCCTTCCACATGATTTATTTTCCGTGTGTAACCTTGCACCAGACTCTCGACCTTATTGTAATAAGAAATATGCACCACCTTACTATGCTCCTTAGCTGTAGCGTGTCCCCCTTTTTTTCAGTTTACCTTCCTCTAAACAAGCTTATGCGTTTATATGCTCCTCCATATTAAACGTGAAGACATATCGCGTCACCGGTGTACCCGATATATCTCATTACCATACTATTCCTTGGTCATAGGAATCCACCAAATTGCAATATATCTGTCACTATTTCCTAACCTTGATTAAAGCCCCCCCCCCACATGCCCCTATAGAAAAATCTATAATACCTTTCCATTCCAATGAAATTGCTATTATTCCCCTCTCATATTAGACATTCCATATCCCTGAACATTCAATATATCTTCAAGATTTCTCGTAAATGAAACATTTAGTGATACTTTATACCAATATTAGTTTCAGTCTTTTATGTACATATTCACCCCAATACTATATCACAATTCTCTGTGGATTATTTTCCAGCAGTATATTCACGTGCATAATTTCGCAGTTAATACGTCAGAACGTATATCCACTCTGTTATATCAACACGTCCTTTCCCGAGATATTAATCTTACCAAGTATGCATATTGACATAGCCTCCGGAAACAACGTAAATTACAAATTACATTTACACTATCGAAATAGAACTTCATACTCCCGTATTTTCTTTCTTTATAGGTATACATTCATGCCTCTAATGATAAACATCTTTATACATCAGTATTTTTGGCATCATCACTCACCAGACGAGCAGCATTCTTAGCAGCATTCTCATTTCGACACCAAAGGCATCCTGTTCTACTCAACTATTTACCTCTAATCAGTTTTAAACTCGTGATATAGTATTTTGAAGAATCGTTTTACAATTCAACCTTTTTCAAAAAATCCCGATCCATATATAATCCATTAATGACTTGAGCCTTTTTACTCAATTATACAATAATCCCTATATAGGAGTATATTTTCTCCATGTCAACATAATATATTTAAATTCCTACCTCTCTCAATGTCTTCGTACATATTGCTGTTCCCCAGTTCCCTATCCTCATTTTGATATGGATTATAAACAATATACAAGTACACTGGATATGGAGGTTTTATTTTAGTGTATCCAAACATGTTTCAACCGTCCTCGAACTTTTATTTGCACTCTCCATCCTGTTATAATATACCCATATTATATGTCCCTCGTGACATAGCTTAGTCATCTATCCACTTAATCAGCTTCCTATCCGGAAAAAGTTCTCTATCCTGGAATAGATTTATACATTCTATACATCACTGAATAGTCTAATCCACCTGACATAGTGCACCATCCATAGAACAGCTCCCCATCTAGACATAGACTATACATCTTGAAACAGTTCCCTATCCAGGTGCACTATGACGTATCCTTCAGTTGTAATAGAGTTTATCAATCCTAGAGCAGCATCCCAACATCCTCTAGTATGATATAGGCTACCAATACTACCGTAGTCTATCCATTACTGTATTCCATCCATCCCATCGTCATTTTATCATTTCAAAGTCTATCTATCCAAAAGTTCCCTATTCTCTTTCAGCCGTGCCATAATCTATCCATCCTAGGACAGTCTATCCACGAACTATCTTCGAACAATTCCCCATCCTGACAATGTTATCAAACCTATTATAGACGATATAGACTATCTAATCTCTATTAGTATATCCACTCTGACCTAATCATTATTCTGCCACAGCCTATTATTCTAGAACAGTTTCCATCCCGAGTCTATTCACCCTGCCTCTAATCCAATCTGAAATAGTATATCAGTTTAAAACAATTGCTCATCCTTATTTAGTCCCAATATAGTCAGTCTATCTATCCTGATACAGTCTATCCTAGAACAGTTCCTCTATCATGTTGTAGTCTGATTATCCTAGATCAGTTCCTCTCCAGGAATAGCTTATCCTATAGCTACATATATAGTCTATCTATCCTAGAACTGCCCTACATCCTGATACAAGAACAGTCCTCCATTCTGAAATAGTTCATCCATTCTAGAACAGTCCTCCAACCTAATACAGTCTATCCATCCTAGAACAATCCCCATCCTGATATAGTCTATCCATCCTAGAACAATCCCCATCCTAATAGTAGTCTATCCATCCTAGGACAATCCCCATCCTAATGGTCTATCCATTCTAGAACAGTCCTCATCCTAAAATAGTCTATCCATCCTAGAACAATCCCCATCCTGATATAGTCTATCCATCCTAGAACAATCCCCATCCTAATAGTAGTCTATCCATCTTAGAACAATCCCCATCCTAATGGTCTATCCATTCTAGAACAGTCCTCCATCCTAAAATAGTCTATCCATCCTAGAACAATCCTCATCCTGAAATAGTCTGTCCATCCTAGAACAGTCCTCCATCCTGAGTTTGTCTATCCATCCTAGAACAGTCCTCATCCTGAAATAGTCTATCCATCCTAGAACAGTTCTCCATCCTGATAGTCTATCCATCCTAGAACAGTCCTCATCCTGAAATAGTCTGTCCATCCTAGAACAGTCCCCCATCCTGAGTTTGTTTATCCATCCTAGAACAGTCCTCATCCTGATGTTGTCTATCCATCCTAGAAGAGTCCTCCATCCTAAAATAGTCTATCCATCCTAGAACAGTCCCCCATCCTGAAATAGTCTATCCATCCTAGAACAGTCCTCATCCTGAAATAGTCTATCCTTCCTAGAACAGTTCTCCATCCTGATAGTCTATCCATCCTAGAACAGTCCTCATCCTGAGTTAGTCTATCCATCCTAGAACAGTCCTCATCCTGATGTAGTCTATCCATCCTAGAACAGTCCTTCAACCTGAAGAAGTAGTCTATCCATCCTAGAACAGTCCTCATCCTGATGATGGCTATCCATCCCAGAACACCCCTCCATCATGTTATAGTCTATCCATCCGAGAACAGTCCCCATCCTGATATAGACTATCCATCCTAGAGCACTCCTCCATCCTGAAATAGTCTATCCATCCTAGAACAGTTCTCCATCCTGATATATTCTATCCATGCTAGAACAGTCACCTATGCTCGTACAGTCTATCCCATCTAGAACTGTCCCTCATCCTGATGCAGTCTATTCATCTTAGATCAGTCTATCCATTCTAGAGCAATCCTCAATTCTGATGTTGTCTAGCCCCTCCAAGAAAAGTCCTCCATTCTGATATAGTTTATTCATCCTAGAACAGTCCCCCTTCCTAATATAGTCTATGTATCTGAGAACAAATCCCCATGTTGATACAGTCTATTGATACAGTCTGTTCATCCTAAAATAGTTCTCCATCCTGATGTGGTCTATCCATCCTTGAACATTCCCCCATCCTGAAATAGTCTACCCATCCTAGAACAGTCCCCCGTCCTGATACAGTCTACCCATCCTTGAACAGTCTCCCGTCCTGATACAGTATATTCATCCTAGAACAGTCGCACATCCTGATACAGTCTATCCATCCTAGAACAGTCCCCATCCCGATACAGTCTATCCATCCTTTAAAAAGTCCTCCATCATGCTATAGTTTATCCATCCCAGAACAGTCCCTCATCCTGATGTAATATATCCATCTTAGAACAGGTCCCCATCCTGGTACAATCTATCCATCCTTGAATAGTCTCCCATCCTAGAATAGTCCCCCATCCTAATATAATCTATCCATTGTAGAGCTGTTCCCCATCCTAGAACAGTTCCTCATCCCAATACAGTCTGTCCATCATAGAACAATCCCCCATCCTGATACAGTCTATCCATCCTTATGTAGTCTATCTCTCCTAAAACAGTCCTCCATCCTGTTATAGTCTATCCATCCTAGAACAGTTCTCCATCCTGAAATAGTCTACACATTCTAGAAGAGTCCTCATCTTGAAATAGGCTTTCCATCCTAAAACAGTCCTCCATCCTGATATAGTCTATCCATCCTAGAACATTCCTCCACCTTAATACAGTCTATCTATCCTAGAACAGTCCTCATCCTGATACAGTACATCAATTCTAGAACAGTCCCCCATTCTGATACAGTCTCTCTATCCAAGAACACTCCCCTATCCTGATACAGTCTATCTACCATAGAACAGTCCCCCATCCTGATGTAGTCTATACATCCTAGAACAGTCCTCCATCCTGATACAGTCCATAAATCCAAGAGCAGTCCGCCAACCTGATTTAGTCTACCCATCCTTGAACAGTCCTC
This sequence comes from Penaeus japonicus, assembly GCA_017312705.2. Classification (NCBI taxonomy): domain Eukaryota; kingdom Metazoa; phylum Arthropoda; class Malacostraca; order Decapoda; family Penaeidae; genus Penaeus; species Penaeus japonicus. The sequence goes on from BOPN01000491.1 coordinate 477,800, forward strand.
GATCCTGATATAGTCTATCCATCCTAAAACAGTCCGCCACCTTAATGCAGTTTATCCATCCTAGAACAGTCCTCTAACTGGATGTAGGTTATCCATCCTAGAACAGTTGTCCATCCTAATACAGTCTATCCATCCTAAAACAGTCCTCCACCCTAATATAGTATTTCCTTCTTAGAACACCCTTCTAACTGGATGTAGGTTATCCATCTTAGAACAGTCGTTCATCCTAATACAGTCTATCCATCCTAGAACAGTCCTCCATCCTGATAGTCTATCCATCTCCGAACACTCCCCTATCCTGATTTAGTCTATCCATCCTAGAACACGCTTCCATCCTGATATAGTCTATCCAACCTAGAATAGTCCTCCATCCTGATGTAGTCTTTCCATCCTTGAACAGCTCCCCATTGGTGTAGTCTATCCATCCTAGAACAGTCTTCCAACTTGATATAGTATATCCATCCTAGAACAGTCCCCATCGTGATACAGTATATCCATCCTATAACAGTTCTCTAACCTGATATAGTTTACCCGTCTTAGATCAGTCCCCATTCTGAAATAAATTATCCATCCTAGAACCGTCCCCAATCCTGTTAGAATTTATCCATCCCAGGACAGTCCCCCGTCCTGAAACAGTCTATCCATCCTAGGACAGTCCTCCAACCTATCTATCTATCAAGTCTATCTATCACAGAACTGTCCCTCACTCTGATATAGTCTATTCATTCTAGAAAAGTCCGAGAACAGTTCTCCATCCCGATAAAGTATATCCATCCTAACACTATCCCACATCCTGAAATACTCCTAAATCCATCCTAGAACAGTCCCCAGAATCTTTCTATCCTAGAACAGTCCCTATCCAGGGTCAGTCCTCAATCCTGATGTAGTCTATTAATTCTAGAACATTCCTCCATCCTGAAATACTCTATCCATCCAAGAACAATCCCCCATCCTGAAATAGTCTAACCATACTAGAAGAGTCCCGCATCCTCAAATACTCTTTCTATCCTAGAACACACCTCCATCCTAGAACAGTCCTCAATCCTGATGTAGTCTATCCATTCTAGAACATTCCTGATGTAATAGTCTATCCATTCTGAAATTCTCCATCCACCCTAATGTTGTCTAACCATCCTAGAACAGTCCCCTATTCTGATATAGTCTATCTATCCTAGAACGGTACCCCATTCTGAAATAGTATATCCATCCTAGAACAGTCCCCAATCCTACTATCCATATTAGAACAGTCCCCCATCCCGATGTAGTCTTCCATCCTAGAACAGTCTCACATTCTGAAATAGTCTCTCCATATTAGAATAGTCCCCCATCCCGATGTAGTCTTCCATCCTGATAGTTTATTCATCCTAGAACAGTTCCCCATTCTGATGTAGTCTGTTTATCCTAGAACAGTCCTTCATCCTGATGTTGTCTATCCATCCTAGAACAGTCCCCATCCTGATGCAGTCTATCCATCCTAGAACAGTCCTCCAACCTGATGCAGTCTATCCATCCTAGAACAGTCCTCCATCCTGATGTAGTCTATCCATCCTAGAACAGTCCCCATCCTGATGTAGTCTATCCATTCTAGAAGAGTCCCCCATCCTGTTAGTCTATCCATCCTAGAACAGTCCCCCATCCTGATGTAGTCTATCCATCCTAGAACAATCCTTCATCCTGATGTTGTCTATCCATTCTAGAAGAGTCCCCCATCCTGTTCATCCTAGAACAGTCCCGAATCTGATGTTCTCTATCCATCCTAGAACAGTCCTGATAGTCCATCTATCTTAGAACAGTCCCCCGTCCTCATAGTCTATCCATCCTCATACAGTCTATCCATCCCAGAACAGTCCTCCATCCTGATGTAGTTTATTCATTCAAGAACAGTCCCCCAACCTGATGTAGTCTATCCATCCTAGAGCAATCCCCCGTCCTGATAGTCTATCCATCCTAGAACAGTCCTCCATCATCGAACAGTCCTCTATCCTGATGTAGTTTATCCATGCTAGAACAGACCCCTATCCTGATACAGTCTATCCATCCTCGCGTCCCGATTGGACACCGTGCACACTGACCAGTAGTTTTTATCCGATACGAAATTTTTGTTGTTATTCTTGCGTACCTTATCCACTAACTCATACCTTATTTTCATACAATACGTATTCCTTCTACAATTTATATAACTTATACATTTTAATGAGACGCAATGGCTCACAAACCACCAACTCGTGACCGTAAGTTTTATTCATGAAGAAAACGATATATTGTCTTTCCATTCAGTACTATATCACATTTCTTAAGCTTTTATATTCCAGACTATTATAGTATCTCACCATAGTCTAATTCAACATTTCTAGTCATTAGATTTTTAGCCAGAGAGTCGATTCACCATAATTGAAGTCTCTTTCGGTTACGGGCTGTTTTGTGAGTGAATAGATTTTCCTTTCTGTTGTCTGTTCGTTCGTGATCCGTTTACCTTAGCCTGTCGTCTGGCATGTCAGATCAGAAAATTGGTCAGACTGAAGACTGAAATGAGATCACATCCGAGTATTTCCTTTTATTCATTTGTGTAATTGTAATTACTTATTTATTGATCTGTTATTGTTATGATATTTATTATTGTTTTTACCATTTTTATTATTATTATTATCATTAATATTATCGTTTTGTTATTATCATGATCATTATTATTATTATTATTATGTATATGGTTATTATCATTATTATCATATTATTATTATTATAATTATTATTACTATTACTATTACTATTATCATTGTTACCAATATTGATCCTCTAATATTTCTTATATCTAATATTATAATAATTATCATTATCATCATTATCGTTATTATCATTATAAGTATCATCGTTATTATATTTGGTATTTTATAGTTGTATCGAAGATCTAACACGTGTATATCTACTTATTCGCACATATCTCTCCGATTATGAATGAGTGATAGTAACAGTCTATCTAATCCATAATTACATTATCGCTATAGTAAACTAACCTTTCTACATTCCATAGCCATTTCAACATTTCTACCCCTTATTAGGCCATTCAAACCTATCCTGTATTGAAATATCCACCACCCCCTCTGTGTTGCCTATTTGTCGTTCTTATTTTTCCATTTGCATTGTATTACCCTATTTCTGTATATTCTCCCTATCCTGATGCAGCTGCTAAAATTGGTTTATTGGTGTCTTGCTTCCTTAAGTATTGGGTCTATAGCGTGGTACACTCAACAGACTTTGGTATACTAGTTTCACATCTTGATACTCTTATTTCGTGACCAGCGATCCTACGAATGAATAATAAACATTTTAATCAAATATTTTCAGAAACGGGGCTTTCTCCTCCCCTGGGCATAACCATGTCGCTTATTCATTGCTTGGATTTTTGTTTTCCAAACATGCATAGAACTGCAATGAATGCCACACTGTGGTATCTATATTTCAATGACAATTTGTAGGGGTTTTCATTGTGGGTTCGGTACTCTTTTGTAGGTCTTTTTGCTCAGCAAGAAAAAGGGAAAAAACAACTCTGAATGCATGCGTTAGTTTCAGTCCCGTACTGAAGATTTAGTTTTGAAATAAGTTTTTGGACACTCAAACTCACACACACACACACACACACACACACACACACACACACACACACACACACACACACACACACACACACACACACACACACACAAACCCACACCCACACACACACGTATGCACGCAAGCACGCGCACGGGCACGCGCACGCGCACAGGCACAAACATAGGCACAGGCACACAAACGCACACACAGACACACTCTTCCTACTCCCACCCACACCCAACCACCCTCGCACCCTCGCAACCTCTCTCGCTTCATTTCCGGTTCTTTTCATCACATCACACCGCATCCAAAGGGCCTCTGCCTCTTACCTACCACGTCTAAAGCTGCGTCAATAGTCCATTTGAAGACATACATCTACCACGGTGACTAATATCTATCATCTGTCCAAGTCTGCATAGTCTTCCCGTTTTCCTCTAAAACAAACTACAATATGATTACTACTGTGCATCAATCAGCAAACTATTTACAGACTAAATATTGTGTAATAACAAACGCATGCTACATAAATATGTATATGGTTAGGTATTGTTAACAAACTCTCCCATGCCAAAAACGTAAACGAAATACAGTTTGCGATTTAGGAACATTCTGATACCTGTCCAAACATTTAATTTTTTTAATCGCTTTTTTGACGGAATCATTAGTTTATATAATCAAATGTTCCTCTTCTTTATATCAAAAGTATCAATCTCGTTTTTTTGTTCTTCCTGGGTCTACAATAACCCCTTTTAGATTAACACTGAACATGTCATTATCCTTAAGAATTTCGTATTTCCTTTCCCTTAATTTTTGAAAAAAAGTTTAAACTTGTTTTCCTTTTTAGAATGTAATGTCCCGGTTTTTGTTTAACAGAAGAGCTTTTAATTTCAGTTACAGTGAAATAGTCTACCTTTAACATACCAAAATAAAGCAAACTCTTCTTTACTGCTGCAGAAATATTCTATTAGTGCTTGCAAAATTATATATTCATGTAACTCCTCTAATTCCTATCTAAACATTATGATGTTGAACGTATCGTTGCAACATCAGCGATTGCTGTATCCTCATCCTTAGGCAAATGTTACGAACATCGCTTGGAAGTTCCACATGGGTCCTTATTCCTGAGCAACCTCTCTTGTTTTCTGTAATACTAACATCCAAATATTCTCATAAAAAAAGTACTTCATTAAGACACAATTTCACTCTTTATCTTTCTCTGCGAACGTAGTATAGACTAATGTTGATATTTAATAACCAAGTATTCTGGTCACTTAGTGCATTTGATATTATTTGATATACATTTAGAAAGTGTAGTCACGACCTATACATAATATGCAACTAAATATATTTTCTACAGGATATTGTGCCCGCCCGATATTGTTTGTCTTACCCTGGTTTCATCACCCGCGTTTAATCTTCATCAGCGGGAAATACCAGCGAAGGTGTTCAATTAAAACGAAGATGGTTCCCATAATATGATGTGTTTTGAAAAAGACTGTTTAGAGTGTGCGTTTTTTTTAAATGCTCCCGTTCTTAGGTGTGTTTTTAATGTTGATTTTTTTTATACCCTAAGATCGTGGATAGTGAATGATGTAATCCTTTGCGGACGTTTGTAGTATGTATATTGTAGGGTTGATAGCGTTAAAAATTGAGTGTGTATGTGGGGAGCCAGGACTAAGTTCTTGTAAGATTATATTTATGTGAGCAACCATTTATCAGTGTATTTGTGTATAGTGATTTTCTTGGCTTCTTCACTTGAATTTCGTGATGCGTAGTCGCATTAACAATTCGTTAAAAAAGTGTTAAAATTCATTATTGTGAGTGAGTTTTATGAACTGTGGGACGTTATGAAAATTGCTTACAAATTTACGAGAAGAGACAAAATATTTTAGAGTGAAAGAGCAAAAATGAAAAACGGAATAAATAGATGAATGATTATTACAAAAGTGAATAAAAGAAAACAAAATAGAAAGGATTCGACAATTGAATCATGTCTGCATGAAAAGTATTTTAGTAAATTATTGCACCAGAGATTCGTAAAGTCAGAATGTCTCTTCATAATACCTCAGAAATATGATACCTCAGAAATATATTCAGATTCGTGTACAATAGTGAAATCCTCTGTACGCCAAAGTGAGATTGCAAGATTATTAATTATAAAGGAATCATAATGTTGTGAGACAGGGCTCTCTAGTACTTGTGATAATGAGTGAGAAAGGAAACTCATTTTTTTCTTTTATTCTTAAAAAACAGTTATTTTTAGTCTCTATGATCTATGACAATATTTCAGAATTGTGGATATATCTGCACTGACGCATTAGAGATTTGAATGGTTGGTGTATGTATTTTGTTTAGCATTGTTGCAAGAATGTATGCAACTGATGATATTAAAACACGTGTGTTAGTTTTACGAATATTTTGACCCCATCAAAAAAGTTAGAAAAATATTGTATACAAATACTTTAAGTGTACCATGTAAAGTTTGGATTTATTTTAATTGTATATGTGATTGATATAATATGAATTTAATTTGATTTATCAATGCGATTGATTATAAATAAAGCGGTGTGCATCAATGATTATATTCAATTTAAGGTTGTATATGAGTGAATAAATCTTTACATTTAAAGTCATTAATATCTAAGACAATTTGAAATTTACACATGTCTCATTTTGTAGCGAATGATCTAGTCTTGAATGCTTTGTACAAACGATTTATATAAAATGAATATTGTACATAACAAATATATTTTACCTGACTTTGAACTGATTCTAAATCGTAAATCCTGTTGCATACATTACACCAATTTTGATACATAATCCGCATTTTAATCCCATCAGCATTCACCTGACATACAAGCACTGTTGACTTATACAATACACTCTCACACAAACATAACAAACAATAAACAAACGAAATATATCTGTTCGCCCCTTGTGTTTATGGACATGGGTTGCATGCCTCCGCCTCTGTTTATTGCTTGATCTCTTTGATGGTCCTTTTCTCTCCTTCTCTCTCTCTTTCTCTCTCTCTCTCTCTCTCTCTCTCTCTCTCTCTCTCTCTCTCTCTCTCTCTCTCTCTCTCTCTCTCTCTCTCTCC
>BOPN01000492.1:0-17500 GCA_017312705.2 Penaeus japonicus
ATATATATACATATATACATATATATGTATATATATACATATATACATATATATGTATATATATACATATATACATATATATGTATATAAATATACATATATATATATGTATATATATACATATATATGTATATATATACATATATACATATATATGTATATATATACATATATATACATATATATGTATATATATGTATATATATATATTTTTTATTTTTTATTTTTTTATTTTTTTAACAAAGCGAAGATACACTTAGCTTGTGGGTAATCATTGGTGAGAGGCTAGTAATAATAATGGTTTAGTAAATGACAAGTTGATGATATTGTTTTTGAAAAGATAAGACAATGCTATCAAGACATATATCCCGCCAATCATAACTTGGCCTCGTTTAAAAAAATATATATGTACTGCTATTTTCTACGGCATCGGAGTATTCTTTTTCTATCACACCAAAAAAAGGAGGATGATTAATAAAAAATATATATCCATCACAATTTGTAAATGACAGCCTAACACAACTAAAGAAACACTATTAGTCAGTTTCCATGGATCCGAACACTTGAAAATCTCGAAATGGCGCATGTAAATAAACAAAATGTGTATCCGTGTAAAACGTCTTTATTCAAAGAAGTTATTTATCTATTATGTAAAAAAGAAAATATCGTAAGTACAATTGGGGATATGGAGAGACAGGATGAAGTCACCGCTGTTGTTACTGCTTAAATAATTAGTTTTTAATATACAATATTTTTACATTGTTGGTACAATTAGCGACTCCTGGATATATGGCCAACGTGTTATGGCACTATCAGGGACGGGTCTCATAGGCAACTTTTGGCACTGGTGTGAATGGCTGGCTCTTTGCATGGCACTCTTCTGCTGTTGCTGTTGTCGATCTGTCGGAAAAGGGCTTGGTCCAAGGCATCTAACCTGCGTGCGTGCGTGTATGCGTGCTTGCGTGCGTGACACTTTAATTAAAGGCTGGCAATTATATGAGGTATGAGGGAATCACAGAACCAGCTTCCTTGTCCTGCCACGCGCATGGCTAGCTGGCTGGCTGGCAACACTTGCTCTCGTTTCACACTTGGTCAACACTACACAGTTACACTTTGGCACGCGCTGGCTGTTCGGCGGATGGCACTCGGGGACACATTATAAGCCTTGTCTTTCCAAGCGTCAGTGGGCGAGAACACAACACCGCTGGCCCTGTATCTAGACAGTCACTCAACTACGGTTTGTTTATGTTTATTCTTTTCAAAACACTGTCACACTCACAACCGACAAAAAAAAAAAAAAAAAAAAAAAAAAAAGTATACGGTTTCTTGTCCTGGATCACGATGTGTTTCTATGCCATGGGTGGGTGAAAACAGAGGGCCGTTTTCTGCGCAACTCCTCTCCGCATAAAACCTCGTTATGCCGGAAGGAGTCGGAACACGTGTGGAAAATAAATACGAACCTTGTCATGCGAATTACTACGATCCTTGTCATGCTATTCATGAACCCTGTCAAGTTGGGTGAGGGAGAGCTTGTCAAGCTGGTCAGAGTGTACCACATACGCAGCTTAAAATCTTTACCTTCGTTTGTTTTTATTAAAACTGACTGAAGACCTTCTACGAGTTGCTACAAGACCCTATGCCAAATCTCTGGTCGAAGTGGCCACCACGAACGGGAAATCCTACAAAATTAACGATTCGTTTGATATATAATGTAAATGAAAAAAGGAAGAATGACTAAGATTCTCCTAATCTCCTGAAATCACTACTACGTCACCGATTTAAAAGGATTTATGCATATAGGGATTTCCATCCAAATGATAGAGTCGAGTAGTTGACCTGTAACTCTATTCATCCAACGATAAAGAATATGATGAAAGACATAAATTACGTAAATTTCAATGGTGGTTTAACGACCCACCGGCAGAGAAATGGCAAGAGTCTGTCGCATTATCAGCTGATGGCATGGGGAGCTCGGGGGTGGGGGGGGAGCCATAATGTGATGGACAGGTAACGTAACTTGGCAGTAAGAATAACCTGACAAGTTCAAGCACTTTGCTCAGTGAATGACGATGCGACATTCAACTGACGAGGGAGTTTAATTAATAAGGGTGGCTGGTGGTGGTAGTTGTGACGCTAGGTTGTGGTAATTGAGTCTATAGGATGCTAGTCGATTTTGGAACTATTTCTTTTTTTTATACAGTGATAAAGTTGGCACGAATAAGCCCTTGAGAGTCTCTGGGGCAGAACCACTGGGAGTCAAACGTTCACGAGTTCTCAACACAGGAAGAATTTGTACAAATATATTAATGTTAAATCAGTATTTACAAACTAAGTCATCACAGTCATCCGTTATACTACGACACACAAGGTCACGAGCCTCAGGAGAGCGACCTGACCTGACCTGACCTGACTGGGTCACCAGGTCAAAGGCCCGGGTCGTCATTGCATCATCTGAAGGTATTTGTTCTCCTCCTGCAGGGACGTGAGCGAGGAACTCATGTCGTTGATCACCATGTTGGAGGTCTCGGCCAGGGCTACGGGGAGGGGCGTGGCGAACCTGGAGCCTCCCTGGGGCTGCTGGGGGGCGGCGAGCGGCTGCTGCGGGGGTTGCTGCGGCGGCTGCGGCTGCTGCTGCGGCTGCTGCGGCGGCGGCTGCGGCACAGCGAGGCTGGCCTGCGAGCCGGGCCCCGTGTAGCCGGCCACGGTGCCGTTGGGGTTGAGCTTGGGCTTCTGGTCCGTGGTGCTGGTCACCTCCTCCTTGACCACGGTGGAGCTCCAGCTGTGGCACTGCTGCACGTACTCCAGGGTGCGCTGGTACGTGTCCGGCTTCATGAAGTTCTTGCTGTTGCTCTTCGTGTCCACAGACTTGGTATCGACAGTCTTCGTGTCGGTCTGACTATTGTCCACCGGCGGGCACGGCAGCGACGCCGCCGTGCCTGCGCCTGGCTGGTGGAGGGCACCGCTGCCGCCACTGCCGCTGCCCGCGCCGGCGCCCGTGACGCCTGCGCCGCCGCCGGGCACCGTCGCGACGTTGACGGCACTGGCGCCGCCGCCGCCGCCCTTCACCGAGGCCTTCGACTTCCCTCCTTTGGTCTGCGAGGATTGGCTGACGTCCCGGCACTGCACGTCGCCACCGAGGGTGCCTGGGTAGGGCATGGGCATCATGCTCCCGTTCGGCGTCACGTGGTTGGGGTACTGCCCTGCCATGCCCATGTACCCCATGGCGCCCTGAGCGCCCATCGCGTTCATGTGGTGCTGAGGTCCGTACTGCTGGCCCTGGAACTGGTTCATGCTCATCTGCGAGCCCTGCCAGTTAGCCATGGCGCCCTGCGGCCCCGGGTAGCCGCTCATGTCTCCAGCCATGGCACTGCCGCCGCGGCCCTGGCACCCCGCGCAGGGCGCCTGGTACGCCGGCGGAGGCAGGTTAGGCGGCGCCAGGTGCCCGCAGGCGTGGACTGGGCCGTAGCCCTGCCCCATGCCGTAGCCTCCTCCGGGCGCGCCGCCCATGCCCCCCGGGTACCTGCCCTGCTGCATCATGGGGCCATACATGTGCTGGCCCATCACGCCCTGGCTCTGCTGCTGCGGGTACTGCTGCTGCGGGTACTGACCCTGCTGGGGCATGGAGTAGCTGGGAGGCATGCCCTGGTGGGGGTACGCCGGCGACATCTGGCTGAAGCCCTGCGCCGCCGCCGGGGCAGGCGAGGTCATGGGGTTGTTGAACTGCTGCGGCGTGGCGGGCGAGGGCATGGGCTGGCCGTTGTAGCCGTGGGGGTGGGCGGGGGAGGGCACGGAGTAGCCCGGCGAGGCCTGAGGGTACTGGTAGTTGCTCGCCGGCGACTGCAGCGGCTGGTTGGAGTAGGCGGGGCTCAGCATGGACTGGTTGGAGTAGGCCGGGCTGGGCATGGGCTGCCCGCTGTAGGCCGGCGAGGGCATCTGGGCGTGGTGCATCGTCGGCGTCCCGCCCTGGCGCCGGCTCTCCTTGGCGTCCGACTTCATCTTGTCTCCGTTTCCCTTCTGCCGAAACAAGACGTTGCTCAGTAATTGCGCAATGGCACGTCTAGCTACATACCTTGTATATATATATTCCTGCATCTATATCTAGTAAATAAATAAATCAATATATATATCTATATATATGTGTATATATATATATATATATATATATATATATATATATATATATATATATATATATATATATATATATATATATATATATACACACACATACATATACATATACATACGCACACACAAACATACGACTAAGAAGCGAGCGAGACCGACCTGGTTGAGGTAGTTGACCATGTCGTCCGGCAGGACCAGCTTGTTCTCGATGGGCTCGTCCTCGGCCACCTGGTCCAGCTGCAGGCCCTGGTTGGGGTGGCGCGGGGTGATGGGCGGGAGGGGCGTGCGCGGGTTGAAGGTCGAGTAGCTGTGGTGCCTCTGCAGCCTCCGCCCGCCGGCGCCCTCAGGGCCGCAGCCCATGCCGCGGTCCAGCGGCCGAACGGGGTCGGAGGCGCGTCTGGGGCCCTCGGAGTGCGTCTGGGGGTCAGGGGGTCCCAGGGGCCCTGAGGGACCGAAGTGGCCGCCCCCGCCGCCCATGGAGGCGCTCATGGCCCCGCCCATGTTGCTGGCCCACCCGCCGTGCAGGTTGTCTTGGCTCAGCGACATGTTCTGGGTCTGGAACAAGAGATCATGTTACGTCACACTGCCGATAGAATTCCGCGTATAGAGACATATACACAACTAAACCGACTCGGAGAAGGGAAATCCAGCACCGAGCGACCGAGAGAAGGGGTCTCCCGCCTGAAAGAGACGAGCAAGCTCACCTGCACCACGAGGTTGGACGTGTTGTAGAGCTCGGCGGGGCCCATGGCGCGGCGCTGCAGCTTGGCCAGGTGCGAGTTCATGGAGCAGGCGATGCCGGCCATGTTGTAGTTGGAGTTCTCGGACGACCTCCTGGAGGAGCCGAGCGAGATGGGGTCGTAGGGCGACGCCACCATGTTCTGGCGGCCCATGGAGGCGCCCGACACCTGCGACACCTCGCTGGAGCGGCGGCTGTTCGGGTGCGGGGACGAGTCGCTGCGCATGCTGCCGTAGTAGGTGCTCACGGTGGAGTTGGAGTCGCGGCGGCTGTTCTGCTGCTGCGTCTGGCCCGGCCGGAAGTGCAGGTCGATCAGGTTCTTGCGGGCCTGCAGCGGCGTGGTCATCCCGCCGCTCATCTTGAGGTCGGTGATGCGCTGCGACAGCTCTCCGACGCCGCTGCCGGTGGAGCGCCGCGGGCCGCCGGGGATGTTGGGCAGGATGTTGGCCAGGCCCTTGGACTGCAGGCGGTTCTTGAGTCTGTTGCGCATGTTGCGCTCCTGCAGGTTGATCTGGCCTCCGAGAGGGCCGTCGACGCCGTTCAGGCTCGCCACGCCCACCGGGAGGTCCACGCTGGCGTCGAGGTCGTCCTCGACGGTGTCCCAAACCTCCTCCTGCTCGAGTACGCTCTCGTAGCCGCCGGTGGTCGTCACGTTGTTGTCGCTGATGGGGCCGTCCAGCAGGCGGCTCTGGTCCATGGGCGTGGCGCCGCCCACCACCGTCTCCATGTTGGGGCTGTGCTGCTGCCCGGGCGACGTCGGCTCCTGCGGACACAAGGCGGGGCATTGAAGGCCAGTCGGAAAGGACCCGCAGTGCAAAGGAAAGGATCTCACAGGGAACAGCACCACCAATGCCTTATACTCAAATATCAGAACAACGAGGAAGGAAAAAACCCAAAAAACTCCTTACCGAAGGACTGGACAGGGATCCGCCCTTTCCGCCGTCGGAGTGCGGCGACCCCTCGGGATGCGTCGCGCCGCCATCCTTGCCTTCGCCGCCGCCGCCCCCGGGGTTGGCGCTCGGGTGGTCGTTGCCCTTGTGCTTCTTGGAGGCGTAGAAGTCCGCCCCGTGCACCGTCTTGACGTGCTTCCTCAGGGACGACGGGTCCGTGTAGCGCTTGGTGCAGCCCGGGGCCTTGCACACGTACGGTTTCTGCGGAGGTCCAAGAAACAGGTTAGAAACATGTTAGATTATTTTTCTTATACTTGTCTATATGTTTCGATACCAGCTTTAACGTACAAGAACGTTTTTTTTCATTCCATGAATCTAAGAGACATATCTCCGTGAAAAAATGGAACAAAAACAAAAGCACCGAAGAACAATAACAAAAAGACACCCAATCATTAAGATTATTCCACAATACACATAAAAAAAACACACCAGACACACCATGAAAGAAGAAGAAGAAGAAGAAGAAGAAGAAGAAGAAAGACAAGTAAACAAAGTGAAAAAGGGAAAACAGTTAAAAGTGCAGACACAGAGCCACATGCAAGTGAGGCTTTCCGAACACACGTACCACACTTACGAATACAAACAGACTAATAAAGAAACCGTAACATACCCGAACTCCTGCCAGGGAGGCGGAGAAGGAGGATGGGTAAAAGAAGAGAGAAACACACCAATGTTAGAGTCAGTAGTCATAAATCTTCATCTTTATTCTCTACTCTTTGACCTGATCTACGTGCTAGGAAAACGCACTCATCGGCTGGGAAAATTTCGGTCACTGGGAACGGTGGGAAATCGGAGGCTGAGTGTGTGTGTGTGTGTGTGTGTGTGTGTGTGTGTGTGTGTGTGTGTGTGTGTGTGTGTGTGTGTGTGTGTGTGTGTGTGTGTGTGTGTGTGTGTGTATGTGTGTGCGTGTGTGTGCGCGTGTGTGTGTGTGTGTGTGTGTGTTAATGTGTGTGTTTATCTTGCTGTAATTTACTTGTATACACATATATACACGTATATATACGTATACATGCATATGTATGTGCACCTAGCATATATTTTGAGTGGCGTACAGTAAACACCCATCAATCCACTTACCCCCCCCCCCCCCCCACCAAAATGCATTAACCCCCCACCCCACCCCCCTTCAAGAGAAAACCAAAGGAGTAGGTCTTGTGGCGTCGGGTCACTTTCCCGCCAGGAAAGGTCCACCTCCCTCGGGCACATGACCTTGTGTGGAAGTACTTCTTGTTAACAACTCCACCTCAAGTATATATGTATTCCATGTCCGCCCTGATATACAGATATAATTCATTATCCCGTGAAGCGTTCATATTTCACTGCCACGTCTGACTGCTGGATATATTTCGCTACCCTCTCTGACTAGCCAATGTATTTTATAACCAAGCCTGACCCATATATCTCCCCGGCGAGGAGCCAATCACAAGAGGCCTGTCGAACAAAGAAGCACATTCATCGGCCAGGTTATTATCTAAGGACAATTGACCGTAAGTTTCAAATTTCAAAAGACAAAAGGATATATATATATATATATATATATATATATATATATATATATATATATATATATATAAAATATTAATACATTTCTACTGCATTCAAATCCAACCTCTGTTAATCCAATTCAATGTTAATCACCAAATCATCTACATACACACCCCCCTCCCCCCAAAAAAAAAAAAAAAAAAAAACTCACCCTGTCAAAACAACACAAACCACACACGAAAACACGAAACACACGAACAAAAAACTCACCTCGTTCGAATGCGTGCGATTCTGGTGCTTGGCTCTGTCGGAGGCGTTCGAGAAGGCCTTTGTACATCCGGGGAACTCACACATGTACGGCTTCTCCCCCGTGTGAGATCGCAGGTGAGTCTTGAGGTTCTCCAAGCGGGAATACGCCTTGTAACAGCCCTCGAACTGTGGACGGAGAGAGGTTTCAGACACATGAGGTTGAGTAAAATGAGTAAAAACCTTGTCACAGTAAGAAAAAGGGTTGACATCGTGACGTTACGAACTTTGAAGGGAAGTTTTGCCTCAGTCGTAGGCGTTAGGTTATTAGTGACAAGGATGAGGCTATTGCTACTGTTGATATTATTAGTAACTAATGATATTATGAGGGCAATAAGTGTGATAATGATAAGGTACTCAGGTATAGAGGTAGAGGTAAAGGTGGAAGAGAAGGAGGAACAGGAGGAAAAGGAGGAAAAGGATTAGGAGGAGGATTAGGAGGAAGAAGAGGCAGAGGAGTTGGAAAAAAGGATGATGAGGAGGAGAACGAGGATGAGCAACAGGATAATGAAATAAAAGATGAGGAAGAGGAACAGGATAATGAAATAAAAGAAGAAGGCGATGTAGAAAACAAGAAAAAGAAGAAGACGAAAAAGAAAAAGAAACCAAGAAGAATAAGAAGAAAACAAGAAGGCGAAGACGAAGAAAAAAATAAAAAAATAAAAAGAAAACAGGAAGAAAACGAAGAAAAATATTGAAGAAGAAAACAAGAAGAAGAAAAAGAAGAAAAAAGAAACAAACAAGAAGAAAAAGAAAAAAAGAATAAAACAAGAAAAAAAGAAAGAACAACAAGAAGCAGACAACCGGATGATCAAAATTCGACCACCAATATCGGCGACGGCGACGGTGATAATACCCGATGGTCATCGCGGTGATAATAATGGGGACCAATGAGATAATCAACAGCACTAACAGTTACTCTGATTAAGGGGGAGGAGACCTAATCAACGAGTAAAAATGAGAAACAGCATTTATGATTATAGAAAGCGACGTTTGGAAGCGAGGGATGGAAGGATGGAAGGAGGAAAGGCGAAGGGATGAGAGAGATGTCGATGAGGGGGAGGAGGGGGGGGGATGGGGGTGGGGGTGGGGCAGAGGGAGGAGGAGGGGAGGGGGAGAAGGAGACACAAAGAAAAGGAAAAAAAAGAAAAGAGAGAAAGAGAGAGAGAAAGAGAGAGAGAAGGCGACAAGATAAAGAGGAAAAGAATGAAAGACAGCAAGAGTAGTCAGACAAAGAGTAAGAGGAAGAAGAAGAGGAAGCGACGGAGGGTGGGAGAGGGGGAAGCGACGGAGGGGGAAGGGGAAAGGGGGGGAAGGAGGTAAAGGGGGAGAGGGGAGGGGGGGACACGACGTAATCAAGTGGTCGGAGTTGCCTCCAGACGACAAGCGTGATTTGTGGATTCATTAAGGGTAATTGGACAAGCCGATGACCCACGGCTGGTAAGGGCTGTTACGCGCCGAATGACAATTGGTTCGAACTCGAGTTTTACAGCTTATAAAAGAGGGACGCGCTGTTCGCTGTGATTAGCCCTTGTTGCGAGCTGTGTTGGCAATTAGGCAGAGGTGTTGCATCTTAAGAAAGAGGGGTGAAAGATAGGGTGAAGGGGAGGGGGAGGGGAAGGGAGGGGGAGGAGGACGAGGGAGAGAAGGAAGCATTTTGATGGATGGAAAAAAGCGAGATCTAACGCTACGATCGAAAATCCAAAACGCATGCGCACGAAAACATAAACAAGAGGAATATTTCTAGTCTCGCCCGCCTCGCTGTTACATAAACACCTACACACACACACGCATTTATTCTTAGAGTCATTACTGCAAGACATGTGACTGGAAGGCTCTACTTAACACTACGATACATCACGGGGAAATTTATGTGTTCTGATGAACTATTTAGGTAACGTGGGGTTACATACGGCCTTTAGGTGAACCGTGAGGGGAGGGGAAGGGGGAGAGGGAAAAAAGGGAGGGGAGAGTGGAGAAGGAGAAGGGGGAAGGGGGAAGGGGGAGAAGTGGAGAAGCTGGAGGGAGGAGGGGAAGGGGGAGAGGGAAGTGGAGAAGGAGAAGGGGGAAGGTGGAGAAGTGGAGAAGCTGGAGGCAGGAGGGGAAGAGGGAGAGGGAAAAAGGGGAGGGGGAAGTGGAGGAGAAAGAGGAAGGGGGGAGAAAAGAAGAAGCTGGAGGCAGGAGGGGAAGAGGGAGAGGGAAAAAGGGGAGGGGGAAGTGGAGGAGAAAGAGGAAGGGGGGAGAAAAGGAGAAGCTGGAGGGAGGAGGGGAAGGGGGAGAGGGAAAAAAGGGAGGGGGAAGTGGAGAAGGAGAAGGGGGGGGAGAAGCGGAGAAGGAGGAAGGGTGAAGAATGAAAGGTGGAGGGGAAAGGCGAAGGGGGCAGGAGGATAGAAGGGGAAAGATTGAAAGGAGGGAAAGTGGGAGAAATTGGAAATAAAAAGAGGCAAAGAAGACGAAGAAAGAGAGAACCGAAAGAACAGAAAAGAGGAGAGGAGGAGGAAGAGAACGAGAGATTCCAAAGGCACAGTAAATAAACATGTATCCGTGCTATACGACTTGTGGACTCGAGTGTGAAAAAGAAACGTTACATATTTGTTCACTAATTGGATGTCGTGGCGAGACTCATTCAACCATACAACTATTTCCTCTCCAGTACTCATTTTCTTCTTCTTCTTCTTCTTCTTCTTCTTCTTCTTCTTCTTCTTGTCTTGCTTTTCACGTGGTTCCATTGGTTCTATGTGCTCTAATTTTCCCCTCGAAAGAAAAGGTCAGGGTGACAAATCAGTGATGCATTTCTTCGCTAAGTCAGAGAGGTACTCGAAGGCATGCAATGTTGCGGGCTAAATTGCACCCGTGTGAACGAGACAAAACAGTGGGAGAGAGAGAAATGGAGATAAATGGGTGAATGGACAAAGGGGGACGAGGGGGAGGGAGAGAGGGACGGAGAGGGAGGGATCAAGAGGAAGAGGGAATGGAGAGAGGGAGGGAAGGAGGGGATGAGGGAAGGAGAGGAGGGAGAGGGGAGTGAGTGAGCGAGAGAGAACGTGAGAAAGAGAGAAAGAGAGAGAGAGAGAGAGAGAGAGAGAGAATGCAGCTGTGGTTAGCAGAATAGAATAGGACAACCATTAATCTACCCTAAGACCATTGCGTTGTGGGTTTGGTCTGAACATTGAAGGAAGAAGATGGGAGGGGGAGGAGGGGGAGAGGCGCGGGTAAAGGAGAGAGGGAGAGAGGGAGGGAGGGAGGGAGGGAGGGAGGGAGGGAGGGAGGGAGAGGGAGAGGGAGAGGGGGAGAGAGAGGGAGAGAGAGAGAGAGGGAGGGGAGGAAGGGTAGGGGGAGAGGAGGAAAGGCGGGGATAAAGAAAGTTGGAGAGAGAGAGATAGAGAGAGAGAGAGACCAAAAGAGAAAGAGAGAGAGAGACCAAGAGAGAGAGAGAGACAGAGAAGGGTCGGGAGAGGTACGAGGAGAGGTGAAGAGGAGAGGAAGGGGAGGGGGAGAGGACGGGGAGGGGAGGGGGAGAGGGAGAGAACATTTGTAACCCCAGCGACATAAATGAGATCGAATATATCATGGCACATTTCAATTTCCCGTTCTTATCAGCACGGTAATTGTGACGTATATCTCGCGCGCCAGAAAAATGTCCTAATTGGGTTCGTGATTACTAAACACATATTCATCGCGGTCGGAGTGGCCGCAAGAGGGGGGAGGGGGGGTGGGAGAGAGGGGGAAGGGGGAATGACACCTTCTGCTGAGGCTTGGGGTAGGGGGAATTGAGAAGGGAGGGGGGGGAAGGGAAGGGAGGGGAGGTAGTTTGCTCAAGTCTTAACTCGAGCGCTGTGTGTATGTCTTTTGTTCGGAATGTCTTTCTGAATGTATTTCTTTCTTTCTCTCTCTCTCTCTCTCACTCTCTCTGTGTCTGTGCGTGTGTGTGTATGGGTATGAGTATGTGTATGTGTATGTGTATGTGTATGTGCATGTGTATGTGCATGTGCATGTGCATGTGTATGTGTATGTGCACCACATGTGTATGCGTGCTTATGCGTATTCCCACACACATGATAATATATATATATATATATATATATATATATATATATATATATATATATATACACATATCAGCGTATCCATAAATCCTAATCACACACCAACATTACCACATAACGAAGTCTCATTCTCACCGTGCATTTATGAGGTTTCTCCCCCGTATGTCGCCTCATGTGAACGACCAGCATGTACTGCGCTTTGAACGGCTTCTCTTCCCTCGAGCAGTCCTTCCAACGACACACGAACGACTTCTTGTTGGCGTGAATGTGGTCGTTGTTGATGTGCTGTGGAAGGAAAAAAATGGTTGTGGTGATTTGATGTGGTGATGTGATGTGGTGATATGCTGTGGAGGAAAAAAATGGTTGTGGTGATTTGATGTGGTGGTTTGATGTAATCTGATGTGGTGATGTGATGTGATGTGATGTGATTTGATGTGGTGATGTGATGTGGTGATGGCGTCCGTTGTGGTTGAAGGTGCCTGGGGTGATGTGCTATTTGTGGTGTTTTTTTTTTTTTTTTTTTTTTTTTTTTTTTTTAATTAATATGATGGTGAGGATGGAAATAGTTTCAATAATGATAATAAATAGTAATTATAAAGGTAATAATGTTAATTATAAGGCAATAATGATAACGATAATGATGATGATAATTTTGATGATAATAATAGTAACAATAACAATAATATAATAATGCTAATAATTAGATCAAGACTAAATCTAACAATATTGAAATAACTTTAAATATTGCAACCGTTTCTTGCAAACCAGTAATAACGATGCAAAAAAACGGTAACATTCTTTCGTTGATTAATAACCAATCAAGATCTGACGAATTCAAAGCACAAACTGGCTATTCCCAATCACTCACCATTCCCTATTACTCATCAGTTCCAATCACTCATCATTCCTGGTCACTCCTTGGCTCCAATCCCTCATCATTCCTGGTCACTCACCGTTCCCAATCACTCATCATTCCCTATTACTCATCATTTCCAATCTCTCATCATTCCCAGTCACTCACCCCTTCTAACCCCTCATTCTTTCCAATCACTCAAACCCAGTCACTCATCACTTCCAATCACTCATTCCCACTCACCCACCCATTAACTAAGCCCATAAACTCAAGAACAAACTCATAATCTCACAACTCCTTGGAGGGGGAGGGGGAGGGGGGAAGAGGGAGGGGTACGATTAGAAGCAAACCCGCCAATCCATTTCTTAATTAACGTAATAAAACGTGGCCACCAGGGGGAGAGGGGGGGAGGGGGGGTTGAGATCAAGTCCAGCAGTCAATTTCTTAATTAGTTCCGTGCAATGATAAACAATGATTCGAGAGCGAACAGCTGTTGCACATGCACTGACTCTATTGGTCTATCGTTGCAATTTATGTCTCTGTCTCATTCTTCTGTGTTGTTCTCTGTCTTTTTCTTTATTTTTGCGCTCATTCTCTCTCTCTCTCTCTCTCTCTCTCTCTCTCTCTCTCTCTCTCTCTCTCTCTCTCTCTCTCTCTCTCTCTCTCTCTCTCTCTCTCTCTCTCTCTCTCTCTCTCTCTCTCTCTCTCTCTCTCTCTCTCTCTCTCTCTCTCTCTCTCTCTGCTATGGAATTCGTTTGCAGTTGTTCATGGAGACGGAAGTGTGTGTGTGTGTGTGTGTGTGTGTGTGTGTGTGTGTGTGTGTGTGTGTGTGTGTGTGTGTGTGTGTGTGTGTGTGTGTGCGTGCGTGTGCGCGCGTAAGTGAGTACATATGCATACCCATACGCGTAAATACGTGTGTGCATGTGTATGTGTTTGAACGTAAGTATCTTAGAGTATGTGCGTGCACGCGCGCGCGGACGAGTGTGCGTGAGTGAATGCGCACACACACACCAGCGGGGCAAAAGGACTCCAGATGACAAAGAACTGCAGGAGAAAATTACCCCCCGAAGGAGAGCGTCCGTGATGGCCAGCCCGCCTGGGACGACAGAGAGATTAACGTCGAAGAAAAAAAGAAGAAAAAAAATGGCGGGAAAAAAACAGGAAGCTTTGGAAATCACGAGATAGATAGGGAGATAGATAGATGGGGGTGGGAGGGGGGGAGTAGAGAGGGAGGGAGGGAGAGGGAGAGGGAGAGGGAGGAGGATGGAGAGAGGGAGGAGTACAGGTAGAGGGAGAGGGAGAGGGAGAAGGTGAGGAAGAACCGAAGAGGAAGACGGAGAGGGCAGAAGAGAGAATGAGAGATAGTTAAGGATAATTGGAGGGAAATTGAAGAGGGAGAGAATATGAGAGAGTAAGGAAGAGAAGAGAAAAACGTAATAGACAATTCCAAAAGGATCACAGAAAAGGAAAAGACAGAAAAAGAAAAAGGAGTGGGAAGTGAAGGCCGTCTGATCACCCCCCTTGTCTCCCTCCCCCTTCCCCCTCTCCCTATAAACTTCCCCTCCCTACCCCTCCCTCCCCTCCCCCTAATACCCTGTTCCCCTTACCCTTCCATCCCCCTTTAGCCTTCCCTTGCTCTTCCCTCCCCTCCCCAACCTCCCTCAAGTGACAAATGTAACGCAACAAAAAAGAGAAAGAAAAAAAAGGAAAAAAAAAAAAAAAGGTAAGTTGTCCTCGGGCCCCGAAATTAAGTAATCATAGCGGCAGGTGGCAGGCAGAAGCCGGTCTCTTGCCACACACACACACACACACACACACACACACACACACACACACACACACACACACACACCCTCTCTCCCTCTCCCTCTCCCTCCCTCCCTCCCTCCCTCCCTCCCTCCCTCCCTCCCTCGCTTCCTATCTCTAAGTTATGATTTTCTGACTCTCATTTTCTTTCTCATTTTCTCTCATCACATTCATTTACTTATTCACTTATTCATCTCTTCATTAGCTTTCCTTATTTTTTCGTTTTCGTTCCATCAACTATCGTCTCCTTTTTCCTTTTCTTTCCCGCTTGGATCTAACACCAATTTTTTATTTTTTTATTTTTATTATTATTATCATTATTATTTATAAATTTATCATGTATTGTTCGCCTCAAACCAATCTGTCTATCAATCTCTATCAGTCTTTGCGTTCGTTTACAATTGACATTTTCGGAAAGGGTACCTTCTTTGATATTACTACTTTTGTTTCATCGTTATTATCAATATTACTAACTTATTACTTTTTTATTGTGCGAGGCTAGATATTACCAAATAAGAAAAAAGAAAACAAAACAGGTGTTATAATGAATCCACAATTATATAAAAAAGGATATCAAAATGTAATGGAATTTCTCTCGATCACGACTGAGGTACACGATTTGTAGCACAACTGATGTCTGGGGGAGGGGGGGAAGGGGGAGTGGGGAGAGTGAGGGAGAAAGAGAGGGAGAGGGGGTAGAGAGGGGAAGGGTGTGGGTGTGGGTGTAGATGTGGGTGTGGGTGGGGAAAAGGAAGACGAAGAGGAAGAGGGAGAGGAAGAGGATAGCGGCTAAAGAAGAGAGAAGAGGCGGAGGAGATGTCAGAGGATGTGATGCGGAATGAGGAGGGAGGGAGACAGACTGAGAGAGAGAGAAAGAGGGGGAGGGGGGGGGGCGGCTCCTGAACTTTAAGCATGGCAGAGAAGGGGGTGGGGGTAGTGTAAGGGGAGGGGGGTCGAGGGGGCGGTGCAAAGGGATTGGGGGAGGAGGGGGGGGGGGGAAGGAGGGAACGGAATGTGCTCGCGCCACCCGATTCAAAATGTCAGAATAACGTATAAGGGAAGATGCATAATTCACATGCGTGCCTGCCAGCCCGAATGTCAGCCAGAGCCACCAGGCACTCGCATACCCCCTTACCACCACCTCCTCCTCCTCCTCCAACTCCTGCTCTTCTTCCTCTTCTTCTTCTACCTCTACCTCTTCTTCTTCTTTTTCGTCTTCTTCATCCTCCTCTTCTTCTTTTTTTGTCTTTTTCTTTTTCTTCCTCCTCTTCGTCGTCTTGCTCCTCTTAATAATCATAAGGGTTGCAGTGGTTTACCATATGAGAAGAGTTATTCTCTCTCTCTCCCTCTCCCTCTCCATCTTCTTCCTCCTCTTCCTCTCCCTCTCCCATCCCCTCTCCCTCTCCCTCTCCCTCTCCCATCCCCTCTCCCTCTCCCATCCCCTCTCCCTCTCCCTCTCCCTCTCCCTCTCCCTCTCCCTCTCCCTCTCCTTCTCCCTCTCCCTCTCTCTCTCTCTCGCTCTCTTTCAGGGTCAGGCGCATGGTAGCACCTAATACATTCACCAGTTTCCCTCTCCCCTACAAGTCGTGTTCATGAATATGGTAGCCGATCCACCCTTCACTCAACTCCCTCCATCCTCCCCTCCCTCCCCCCCGTACCTCATCCACTTTTGACCGCCATAAGACACTTTTCTCTCCCGTCTTACCTCTGGCACCCTTTTCGTCTTACTCTAATTCCCTTTGCGGTTTCTACTCGTACCCATTGTGTCTTCTTCATTCCTTATTTTCAGTCTTACTCTCTCACTCACTCGATCTTTCACTAACTCACTCACTTATTCGTACCCCAACTCAACTTTGCTCACTCGCTCTGCCACTTATTCACTTTTCCGACCACCTATTTATTTACTCACTCTCCCACTCACGCGCTCACTTCCCCCACTCGCTTTCTCATTCCGTCTGCCACTTATTCACCCTTCCAATCACTCCCTCTCTCTCTCCTTCCCTCCCTCCCTCAACTCACTCGTCCGCTCCCTCCCTCCCTCCCTCAATCCCTCCCTCCCTCCCTCTCAACTCACTCGTCCACTTCCTCCCTCCCTATCTCCCTCCCTTCCTCACTCGTCCGCTCCCCCCTCCCTCCCTCCCTCCCTTCCTCACTCGTCCGCTCCCTCACTTTCCTTCCCCTTAAAGTCAGGTTAGAGAATACGGGTGGCTTTACCTCCCTGCTCTTAACTCAGCCAAGGTTCTTCTGGCTGTTTCGTATAATGAAGTTATTTGGATGCAGATATTGAGTTGCTACTCTCTCGTCGTAAGGGCCAAATTCCCGCACAAAAACAGGCGCGAGTGACCCTTGTGGCTCGGGTAATGAAGCTGGTAACGAATACAATAGACTTACTAATTGGTCAGCGGCCGTAAGGTCCAGAATGCGCTGGTCAACCGCGGGATTTTCGACCCTGGCCGCGCAGGAATTCATTGACATCGGAGATATTTTCGTCGTTTTATGAAGGTTTTGCAAGAAATTCCACCAAATATAATTTCTCAATTATAAGCCACTGTAGTGAGAGCGGGTGGGCTTTGGAGTGGGGTGGGTGGGCTCTGGGGGTGAGGTAGGTGGGTTTGGGGGTAGGGTGGGTGGGCAATTAGGTGGGGTGTGGGGAGATGGGGAGATGGGGAGGGGTTAGGGAGGCAGGGGGAAGGGAGAGAGGGTTTCGGGGAAGAGGGAAGGGGAGGGAAGGGGGGGGGGAGGGGGAGGGGGGGGGGGGGGGGGGGGGGGGGGGAGGGAAGAACAGAGGAGAGGGAGACGGGGAAGAAGAGGGAGGAGAGGAGAGGAGTTAAGAAGAGGATGAGAATGGAAAAAAACACAGAAAAAGGAAGGGTGAAGGGGAGGGGAGAAAAGGAGACAGAAAAAGGAGTAGTAGGGGAAAGGGAAGAGAGGGCCGTAGTTAAGTTCGTGAGGGCAAGGGAGATGGCACATTGAGGGCCAGTGGGTAACAGACAGCTGGTGCGGGACAGGTGGTGCGAGGTCCTGGGCGAGCGAGACCGAGATATGGTGCGAGATAAGGGTTTTGTGTGACAGCTGGGCCCTTCAGGAGGCAGGAGGCGTGACGTAACGAGGAGGGGCCAAGGAGGGGGTGGAGGGAGGGGCGGGAGAAGAAGAGATGGGCGAAGGAGGAGGAGGAGGAGGAGGAAGA
>BOPN01000492.1:22500-42500 GCA_017312705.2 Penaeus japonicus
TTTCCTTTCTTTCCCTTTCGTCTGCCCTATTTCCCCCGGGGCCTTTCGAGAGCGCGCGGCGAGTGTGCTTACCAGCTTGAGGTGCCATACCTCAGCCTTCGGCGGCAGGGTTGGGAGGCTCGGCTGGGAGGACAGCGAGAAGAGGCTCTGGTGCGTGGCCAGGGTGGAGGGGCTGTGCTGCAGGAGGGGGGACGGCGCCAGGAAGGGCGAGCCGGGGAGCGACGCCCCTCGCATCAGGTGGGCTTGGAGCTGCTGAAGGTGCGTCGCCGCCCCCACGGATGGGTGCACGCCCAGGGCGGGTGAGATGGCTCCTGAGGGTGCGAAAGAAGAGTAAGTCTAAAATTAAGACTGTTGGGAAGATAAACTGAAGTATATACATCATATGTATACCTACATATGTATAATTTCATGTACGTCTGGCAACCTACACGCCCACACCAGAAGGCACACGAACCTGCGGACAGATGGCCGTAGGAACCGCTCGCCGACGAGGATCTGGACCCGTTCATGATGGACACGAGGGAGTTGGGGCTGAAGCGAATCATCGAGTTGATGTCGAAGGAATCGCTGTACGGCGACGAGGACAGCGCGCGCTTCCGGCTCTGGCGCAGGCTGGGGCGGGGGGAGGTGAGCCGCGACCCTGGGGGAGAAGGGGGGAGAGAGGGGGTTAATTCTTTTGTTGATACATTAGAATAGGAAGTAACTGATAGACACACACACACACACACACACACACACACACACACACACACACACACACACACACACACACACACACACACACACACACACACACAGGCCAATATGTCTCTACACGCCTCTATGACCTTTACACATCGTCGTACCCAGTACCAACACGAGCCAAACCAGCACATCCCTACCCTCTCAAAACAACCACAAAAACATCAACAAAAAGAGAGAGAGAAAGGTAGAAAAACAAACACAAAGACGTAACTCGCGTGCTTCCGGTAACACCCAGCTGACCCGCGCGGAGGTAAGTCAGCTGAGCACCCACCTCACGCACGCTGTCCAACAATAACAACAACTTAATAAATAATTCATTGCTGATCTAATTCATGTTTGCCACAGGTGGACTCGCCGATCGCTATCGCCGCGTCGAGACCGCGGACTGTTGTTTGCGGATGCTGCGTCAGATCGTGTACGGGAGATGAAATATGAAACGAGATGCTCGGGTGCGTCGGTTCGGGAGATAAGGCGTGTGATTTGAGACCAGGATGCTGCAATAATTATGCCAGATGGTTGCGCTAGATAGTAACTGGCAGATGGTAAGATGTTGGTGTGTAACGTAGCTTGTAGGTGGTTGCAGGTGGTGAGATGTGGTAGAAGGGGGGTGGTAGGGGAGGAGGGGAGGGCGATGTGGTAGAATGGTACGTCGCAGATATAACTGGGCCTTATACGTCACTCAATTTGCGACCCCGTTCCTTCCCCATTTCCATACCTTACCCAAACCTCTATCTTCACCATTCTCCCTCTTTCTCTCTCCATCATCGTCCATCACCTTATTTTTCTCTCTTCTCCATCCTTCCCCCATCCCCCCTACACAACCCTTACTTATCCCCCCTTCATAACCCTTCCCCCATCCCCTTCCTTATTCCTTCACCTTCCCTACACCTCATTCCCCTTCTCACCCCTTCCTCATCCCGTTCCCTTCTTCCCCCTCTCAACCCTCTCTCTATTGCCCCTTCACTCACCCCTCAGTCCCCCTCCCTCCCCCTCCACTCACCCCTCCCCATCCCCATCCGACCCCCTCCCTCCCCCTTCGTCTCCCATCCCCTAGATCGGCCGGACAGATAGGCTGCCTTGTCACCCTAACAAATTCATCAGCGCTCGGGCCGGGGCTGGGCGATGCAGCGAGGCCGACGCCACGTAAATAAGGAGATGGAGATCCTTACTTGGATAACGTACAGGTTGGGGGGAAGGGGGGGGGGACGAGAGAAGATGGGGGCATGGGGTGAGGGGATGGGAGAAGAGGGGGGCATGGCGGAAGCAGATGGGAGAAGAGGGGGGCACGGGGGAAGGGGATGGGAGAAGAGGGGGGGCATGGGGGAAGGGGATGGGAGAAGAGGGGGCATGGGGGAAGGGGATGGGAGGGGAGAAGAGGGGGGCATGGGGGAAGGGGATGGGAGAAGAGGGGGGCATGGGGGAAGGGGATAGGATAAGGGGGGAATTAAGGAGGGGGAGGGGAATGGAGGGAGGGGAGAAGGGAACGAAGGAAGGGGGCACAGTATGGGAGTCTCGCGTGGGGAGAGACACAATCGGGTAAATAGGGGTTTGGGGGAGAGGAGGGGGGGGGGAGGGAGAGGTAAGGGAACGTACCCCGGGAAATGCATGAGCTAACATCTAATGAAGGAACAAAGTGTATATGCAAATGATGCCTGTCAGTCCCTGTTTATTTTTTTCTAAAATTACCATTATAATCATCTATTCACAGTGAAATTCACACTCCTTTGAATTGGCCTTTTCCTATTTTTTCCTATTTTTTTCCTTTCTATCTTTTGTACCCACAGAATTAACATCCATTACCGACGAAACGACAAATCACATTCATTCTCACAATGCACTTCATTACCATTTCTTACAGATTCACAAACGCACGAATTAATATTTACTTTGATGATTCAAATTCACCGCTTCTATAAAACCAGACGACAGATCTGTTCAAGGAAGCAATCATAATAATTTCCATAACAAACGCTTGCATAACAAACATACACATGGCATCTATTATCCCCCAAGTTAATAAAAAAGCAGTAGACTGGGATGACGAAGTTGTATATATGATTTACAGCCATCCCGCGAGATTAGATTAGTCTCCCCTCTCGACACATCACAGAGAACGGGAGAGCATAAATTGCATATTGCAAGACAAACAAATGGAATCGCATTGCACGCTTTGAGATGTACACTCGAGGCAACAGGTATAACTAGGGAAGGGAGGGGGGAGAGGAGGGGTTTGAAGAATAAGAGGAGGAGGAGGAGGAGGAGGAGGAGGAGAACGAGGAGGAGGAGGAGAACGAGGAGGAGGAGGAGAACGAGGAGGAGGAGGGGAAGGAGGAAGAAGAGGAGGAGGATTAGGAGGAAGAGGAAGAAGAATATGAGGAGAAGGATTAGGAGGAGGAGGGGAAATATGGAAGAGAAGAAGGAGGAAGAGGAAATAAGATAACGATAATGAAGAGGAGATGAGGAGACAGAGGAGTACAAAGAAGTTAGGAAAGAATTTGAAGGAAAAAAAAAGAAGAAGAACAACAACAAAAAACAAGAACAAGAAAACAAAACCAGAAAGCAAATGAAAAACAAAACAACACCCAAAAAAAACGAAAAAACAGAAAGATCCAGCGCAAAAAAAAAAAAAAAAAAAAAAAAAAAAAAAAAAAAAACACGACCATCCGAGGCCCCGCGTGAATACCAACCGACAATAACAAAGTTTAAAATGAAGATCACCTCCACAATAAACGCACGTATGATCTTTGCAAGTGGCTGCATAAAACCTGAATTGATATCAAATGCTTGGCGACGAATTAATGGTCGTTCAAGTGAGAGGTAATGCTGGGGTTGAAGCCGTATGTTAGATGCTCTTTTGTTATTTCTTTTGTTTTAATCTCCTTTCGATTCGCAGAAAATTGGATTATGTTGGGAGGTGAGGGGGGGGGGCTGTTTTGGGGGGGGAGGGGGAGGGAGAGGGGGGGGGGGAGAGGGAGAGGGAGAGAGAGAGAGAGATAGAGAGCTAGAGAGATAAAAAATATAAAGAGAGAGAGAAAGAAACAATGCGATTCATAATGAACAGATGACACACACAGACACACACACACACACACACACACACACACACACACACACACACACACACACAAACGCACGCACCCTAGCACCCCCACCCCACCCACAAACACTCCCCACCCACCTCAACTTCCCCCCCACCCCCTCCTCCTACCTCCCCCCCCTCCCCCCCACCCACTCACACCTCGGTGGTCTCAAGAAGGGAGCACGAGACCGGCGCGAACATCTTCATCCTTTCTTGAGAACATTTTCTTGAGTTTCTATCAAGCAAACCTTTCATTAACTTCCAAGGGAGAGAGAGAGAAAAAAAAGTATCGCAGGGGGAGAGTGGTGTGAGAGAAAGATTGGGAGGGGAGGGGGGGGGGTAAATTAATATACATTGGAGTGTATACGTACATGGATATTTGGATACGTACATGTGTACATACTTATGTGTATATACTCGTTCACTTACATTTACACCCTTACGTACACTTACTCACACATGGTCATGGACACTCACTTACACGTATATACACGCGTAAACTTTCTTGTCACACATACACAAACGCACACGCGCACACAAACACACACACACACACACACACACACACACACACACACTCCAGAAATCGTAATATATCGAAAATCTTCGAAATGGTGCGCTGCGTTTCATAAAATGTCGGGAATCATTTTCGAAGACAAATGACATAGGAGGAGGGTGGGGGTGGGAGGGGGTACGTGGGGAAGGGGATGGGAGAGGGGTACGTTGGGAAAAGTATGGGAGGGGGGTGGGAGGGGGGTGGGAGGGGGTTGGGAGGGGGTACGTGGGGAAGGGGGGTGGGAGGGGGGTACGAGGAGAAGAAGGTGGGAGGGGGTTGTGAGGGGGGGTACATGGGGAAGAGTGTGGGAGGGGGTGTACATGGGGAAGAGTGTGGGAGGGGGGGGTACGTGGGGAAGGGGGGTGGGAGGGGGGTGTACATGGGGAAGAGTGTGGGGAAGGGGGTTGGGAGGGGGTACGTGAAGAGGGGGTGGGAGGGGGGTACGTGGGGGAAGGGGGGTGGGAGGGGGGTACGTGGGGGAAGGGGGGTGGGAGAGGGGGACTTAAAAAGATAAAATTGTGACCGAAAATTTACAATGCTGTAATTGTTGCACGAGGATGACGATGTAAGTTTTTTTTTTGTATCTATCTATCTCATTCTTTTATTTTATGATTATTTTTCTCTCTCTCTCTCACTTCGCTTTTATCAAATCACGCTTTGTGCTCTTGATTATCTGGTTCTCATGATATATTTTATCTCCAACACCGGCATTAAGAAGACAAAGAAAAAAAAGAAAAAAAGAAAAAAAATAAAAAATCTATTTTGTCTGCAATATATATTTTTTTCTCTTAATTGCAAAGGCTACTGAAAATAATATATTTTTTTTCAATGCAACTGAGGCTGGGAAGACGTTGGATGAACACGAGAAGAACAGAGAGGTTGATGAACAAGACGGAGAACAATTGAAGAAAGAGGAGAATAAAAGGGAAGAGAGAGGAGGAGTAGAAGGAAGAAATGGGTGGGAAGGGACGAAGAAGATATAAGGGAGAGAAGAAAGAATAAATAGAGGAATAAAAAGGAAAGAAATAATGGAAGAACAATAAAAAAACGGGAAAAGAACAAAAAGAAAAAGAGACAAGAACAAGAAAAAGAACATAGAAAGAAGAACAACAACAAAAAAGGAACAACAGCATAAGAACCAAACCAACAAAAAACAACAAACAACAACAACACAATACCAGAAGAAGAAAAAAAGAAGAAGAAGAGAGAGAAAGAGAACGATTAGACCTCCCGGGATGAAGAACACCTTCGAAGTCCCATTGCATTCCGCCCATTGCATCTCGCCGCCTCACACGCCGGGGCTATCGTAGTCCTAGCCTACATTAGCTCTGTAAATGTCGAGCCGATGCTGTCAGCGCAGGGCTCTCTTGCCCATGACAAATTTTGGCGTCTCGGAATTATTTTTTATCATTATCATTTTCATTTTTTTTTTTTTTTTTTTTTTTTTTGGCTTAGGCTGAAGTTGGAGGATGGGTTTGTACTTATGGTCTTTCTTCTTCTTTTCAACTCTTCTTTCTCTCTCTACCGTGCCTATTCTCTAAGGATTCATTCTCTTCCTTCTCCTCTCCCCGCCCCCTTCTCTAATTCTATACCATCTCCCTTACCCCTTCCTCCTTTATCCTATACCTCTATACCCTCCTCCTTCATCCCATACCCTTACCCCCTCCTCCCTATCCCACCCACCCCTATCCCCTCTTCTCTATCCCACCCACTCCCACCCACCCTCTACCCTATCCCTCACGCCATACCTATCCCCAAACGACACGAACCCCCCCCACCCCCTCCAAACCCCCTCCCCCCACCTACACCCCCCCATGCAAAACACTTCATCCTGACCGCCTGCGTTCGGCTCGACTCGGCTCGGCTCAACTCGGTTCGGCTCGGCTCGGTTCGGCTCGCCCCGCCGCCAATACCCGGTTACAAATCTCCACCGACGTCTATATCAGGCGCCGCGGTCCAGATGACTGTATTTAAAGATATAAGATAGCAACACACGGCGCTGGAGGGGCGGGGGGGGGGGGGGGAGCGTGGCTGGCCGAAGGTGCGCCGGCGGGATCCGCAAGCGAGACTGCGCGGCCGGAGGGACAAGAGGGGCGGCGCGGCGATGGCGGGCCTCACACGCTCGCCAAATTACTGTTATTTGCCTTCATTACTGCCAATACCATGATGCCACGTTGCATGCAATCTCGGATAGGCGAGAGAGAGAGGGGGGGGGGAGGGAGGGAGGGGTGGGAGGGAGAGGGAGAGGGAGGGAGGGAGGGAGGGAGATAGATAGATAGATAGTTAGAGAGAGAGAGAGAGAGAGAGAAAGGAAGAGAATGAAAGGAAGAGAGAGCGAGAGAGAGTGAGAGAAAGAAAGAGAGAGAGAGAGCAAGAGAAAGATAAAAAGAAATAGAGAAAAAAGAAAAGAAAAGAAAAGATAGAAACCATAAAAGAGAAAGAGATGTTCGTGCAACGTGTGTATCTTGCAGAACCCCAGGTCGACAGTGCAAGGAGTTGCAATGGTGTTATTATGCTTGTTCCTCCTCCGGCTCCGAACTCCTCTTTTTTTTTCTTTCTCCATTTCTTTTTTCCCCCTCCCCAACCACTGTGTCATCATCATTGTACTCAAGTCATATAATAACAATTTCCTAAATCGATCATAAACTTGTGGAACACCCTGAGCGAAGGAGGCTGGGGGGTTCGGCAGCCGAGGAACACCGCGAGATAGAGTCATTAGGTCGAGGCCTGGGACCGTGGCCGGGTTCTGTTCTGAGCGCGAGTTCTCTCTGCTGCTCCTTCTTTGCGTTGGCTTTGTGTCCTTCTGGCGTGGTCTTAGCCTTGCTTGTCCTTGCTTCCTTCTTGCTTCTTTCTTTTTTTTTTTTTTTTTTTTTTTTGCTTCCTTCTTCTCTTCTGCTTGCTTCTTTCTTGCCATTTCTTTGCTTCCTAATTGCCT
The DNA here is from genome assembly GCA_017312705.2 of Penaeus japonicus. Taxonomy (NCBI): domain Eukaryota; kingdom Metazoa; phylum Arthropoda; class Malacostraca; order Decapoda; family Penaeidae; genus Penaeus; species Penaeus japonicus. Next base: position 29,815 of record BOPN01000492.1, read on the forward strand.
TCTCTTCGCATTCTCCTTGTTTCCTTCTGCTTCTTCTTCGTCTCCTCCTTCTCCCCCTTCTTGCGTTCTCCTTGCCTCCTATTTGCTTTCTCCTTCTCTCCTCCTCTTTATCTCCTTCTTGCTTCCTCCTTTCCCCTATCTATCTATATATCTTAATGCCTGTCTATTAAACTATCAATCTATCTATCTATCTATCTATCATTCTGTCCATTTATCTATCTATCTCTCTATCAGTCTATCTATCTCTCTATCAGTCAATCTATCTATCTATCCATCTATCTACCTATCTACCTATCCACCTATCTATCTATCTCTCTCCCTCTCCCTCTCCCTCTCCTCTCCGCCACCTCGACTCGGCTTTACATCTCCAACAGCGCTACGTTTCCTAGCTGGTAATTAACCATTCCACACAGCTCTACCCTTCTCTTTCGCTCTACCCGAAGTACATCACTGTACCCTGTACCCCGTAACTGTACCCGTTTTCCGAGAATACAGTCAAAGTTCCGTGGGTCTCGCTGTATCTTTTGAGTCGTTCAGTTGTATTGTATTTTTTGTATTGTATTTGTATTTATTCGTGATTTCATATATATATATTTTTTTTTTCTTTGCTGTGTTTTTAGACTATTCGCTATATATATATATTTTTTTTCTTTGCTGTGTTTTTAGATATATATATATATATATATATATATATATATGTATATATATATATATATATATATATATATATATATATATATATATATATATATACATATATATATATATATATATATATATATATATATATATAAATATATATATATATATATATATATATATATATATATATATATATATATATATATATATGTATATATATACATATATATATATATATATATATATATATATATATATATATATATATATATATATATATATATATACATATATTCAGTCGGACTTTGTACCCAAACTCTATCTTTTTTCAGCAGGTTTGTCGTTCTCCTCATCGCCGAATTCCTTTGTCTGGAACCGTTCCTGTGGGGAGAGGGAGAGGGGGGGGGGGGTGGCGAAGGAGGGGAAGGGGGAAGAGAACCACCCGCGGGGGAGACTTTCACCCACTTGTTCACCCTTCCAAAAGGCCCCGTTCCTTCTTATGTCTATCTGCAGAATATTTCTTTCTTTCTTTCTTTCTCTCTCTCTCTCTCTCTCTCTCTCTCTCTCGACATCTCTCTCTCTCTACATCTCTCTTTCCTCTCTCTTTCTCTCCCTCCTATTTCTTTCTCTCTCCCTCCTATCTCTTTCTCTCCCCCTCCTATTTCTTTCTCTCTCCCTCCTATCTCTTTCTCTCTCCCTCCTATCTCTCTCTCTCTCCATCTCTCCCTCCTGTCTCTCTCTCCCTCCTATCTCTCTCTCTCTACATCTCTCCCTCCTATCTCTTTCTTTCCCTCCCCTCTCGTTCTCTCCCTCCTATCTCTTTCTCTCCCTCCCATCTCTCTCTCTCTCTACATCTCTCTTTCCTATCTCTTTCTTTCCCCCCCCCCTCTCGTTCTCTCCCTCCTATCTCTTTCTCTCCCTCCTATCTCTTTCTCTCCCTCCTATCTCTTTCTCTCCCTCTCTATGTTCGGATCTCGCTGAGTGGATCAGGTTTGTGAGACGGATCGCGTTGCTCCGTACGAGGAAGGTTGAGCCGCATGCGGTCACTTGCGTTCGTTGGGTCTTCTAAACTGCGGCTCGTGTTCTCGGTCGCTGGTTCTGTCTCTGTCGCGGGTTCTGTCTCTTTTTTTCTGCATTTCTCTGTTTTTCTCTCTCTCTATGTCTGTCTGTCTGTCTCTTTCGTTCTCGCTCTCGTTCTCGTTCTTGTTCTCTCTCTCTCTCTCTCTCTCTCTCTCTCTCTCTCTCTCTCTCTCTCTCTCTCTCTCTCTCTCTCTTCCTCTTCCAACCACCACCCCAAAAAAAAAAAAAAAAAAAATCAAAACACAATCAAGAAGAACAGTCCCAACAAACAGAACACCACCAACCTCCATCGCAAGTACAACAACAAAAACAACAACAACACAAAGACAACAATAACAACAAGAAAACCCACACTAACACAAGACAACACACCTCGAGGAATGGTCTTTTCGTTTCCGCGTGTGTCATCCCCCTGGAGGGTGTGACTCTCGTGTCATGCCTGCGTCAAGGTACTTTAAGTGGAGGTGGAGGGGGTGGGGGAGGTGGAGGTGGAGGTAGAGGTGGAGGGGGAGGGGGAGGGGGAGATGGAGGTGGAGGTGGAGGAGGTGGAGGGGGAGGTGGAGGGGGAGGTGGAGGTGAAGGTGGTGGTGGTGGTGGTGGTGGAGGTGGTGATGGAGGTGGAGGTGGAGGTGGAGGTGGAGAAGGAAAAGGAGGATGAGAAGAAGAAGAAGAAGAAGAAGAAGAAAGAAAATAAGAAGCAGAAAGAGACTTTGATGACTTTTAACTCATTTCCATCTTGGTTGATGGTGTCAATTCGTATTTTTGCCTCTTCTTCTTCTTCTTCTTCTTCTATTTCTTTTCTTCTTCTTCTTCTTCTTCTTCTATTTCTTTTCTTCTTCTTCTTCTTCTCCCTCCTCTTCTTCTTCTTCTCTTGCAGCGTGTGTATAACCATGTCTTCCTCCCCTCCTTTGCTCCTTCTCTCTCGCCATCAGCCATCGCGCGCACCTCATGGTTGGCTGACAATGACAACCACTGCTGAAACTCTACCCCTTTGTGTACTCCCGGCTGGTTCCCCTTTGGACCCACTCGCTCATTCCACGAATCCTTAATTCACTAAACACGCATAGATAGATAGAGAGATAGATAGAGAGATAGATAGGGTTAGTTAGATAGATAGATCGTCAAATAGATAGATAGATAGATAGAGAGATCGTCAAATAGATAGAGAGATAGATAGAGAGATCGTCAAATAGATAGATAGATAGATAGAGAGATAAATAGAGAGTGAGAGAGAGAGAGAGAGAGAGAGAGAGAGAGAGAGAGAGAGAGAGAGAGAGAGAGAGAGAGAGAGAGAGAGAGAGAGAGAGAGAGAGAGAGAGAATAAAAAAAGATGGAGAGTATCAATAAAAGAAATGAAGAGAAAAAAAGCAGGAGAAAGAAAGAGAGAGGGAGAGAAAGAAGGATAGATAGATAGATAGATAGATAGATAGATAGATAGAAAGAGAGAGAGAAAGAGAGGAGACAGGAGGGTACGAGAGTGACACTGACGAAGTAGTGACGCAGGGTCGATCAAGCCTCCTCGATCTCGTGACGTCACACGGGAGTTATGATAATAGGTCGGTGGTGGGAGGGAGGGGGGAGGGTAGGAGAGGATGGGAATGGAGACGGAGGGAGGGGCGTAGGGGAGAGGGGAGAGATGGAAAGGGGATGAAAGAAAGAAAGAGAGAGAGAGAAAGAGAGAGAAAAAAGAGAGAGAGAGAGAGAGAGAGAGAGAGAGAGAGAGAGAGAGAGAGAGAGAGAGAGAGAGAGAGAGAGAGAGAGGGAGATAAAAGAAAGGGAAATAGGGATGGAAATGGGGGGAGGAAGGGAAGGAGGTATAGTAGAAGAGAGTAAAGGGGAAGTAGGGGAAAGGCGAGAGAGGGATGGAGAGAAGTAGAGAAGGAAGGAAGAATGAAGAGAGTAGAAGGGAGGGAAGAAAGGAGGGAGGGAGGGAGGGTATGAAAAAAGTTGATGATCAAAGCTGAGACGAGGAAATTAGCATAACCATCGGCCATTTTCCAAGACGGGGGAGGGGGGGGGGGGGGGGTCCTCAGCACGAGGCGTGAACGAGAAACGTAAACAAAATGACGAAGACAAAGATGAAGTTTAATTAACATGTAGCCGGCCTGAAGTGACAACTGACTCGAGACGAATAAGAGGAGGAAGACGCTAAGTAAAAGAGGTTAAAAGGCAATAGAAGAAGAAAAAGAAGAAAGAGGAGAAGAAGATAGGGGAAGGGGAAGGGGAAGGGGAAGGGGAAGAGGAAGAGGAGGAGGAGAAAGCAAGGCAGTAGGAGAAAGAAAAATAACAATAAGAGGAATATAAAGAACAAGAAGAAGAAGGAGAAAAAAAAAACACGAAGAAAACGAATAACAACAATCACAATAACCATAACAAGAACCACGACTAAACAATACAAAAAGAAAGAAACCAAAAACACGACCTCACGACTGATAAACACATCGTCCAAGGGAGGTCGGTTACATAAAGAAGTAGCGAGTCGAAGGCCATGAATTATAGCGGAGATAAACTACGACTGCATGACACAATCGCCGCCATGCATAAAGTCACAGCTGGTGCGCGAGTCCTGGCAGGCATCAGGCAGAGTCATGCACGTTTGGGGTACGTGTGTGTGTGTGTGAATGAACCCTTTCTCTTCTTTTTGTTTTTATTTTTCTTCTTCTTCTTCTTATTATTATTATTATCATTATTGTTATTATTATTATTATTATTATTATTATTATTATTATTATTTTTTTTTTTTGGGGGGGGGTTCTGTGGTTGTACTAAGGTGGAGGTAGAGGAAGGAGGAGAAGGAGGAGGAGGAGGAGGTGTAAGATGAGGAGGAGGTGGAAGTTGAGGAGGTGGAGGTGGAAGTTGAGGAAGTGGAGGTGGAGGAGATGGGGGAGGAAGTGGAGGTGGAAGAAATAAAGGTGGAGGCAATGAACAGCAGGGAAGGGAGGATGTGGAGATGAATGATGATGAAGAGGAAAAGGTGGAGAAGAAGGAGGAGAGAGCAAGAGAAGAAAGAGAGAGATAATTCCCAAAGAGGAAGAGGAAGAGAAGAAAGAGAAGGAGAAAAAGGACCAGTTTGCGAGGATCAGATCTTCCTCGCAGCATCCCTGTCCAGGTGATGCTGACCGTTCCGATCTTACATGACGGCGCTGCTCACGGGCGCGGGGGGGGGGGGGAGGAGGAGGAGGAGGAGGGGGAGGAGGAGGAGGAGGGAGGGAGGGAGGGGGAAGGGGGGAGGAGAGGGGAGGCGGAGGAGGGGAGGGAGGGAGGAAGGAGGGAGGAGGAGGAGGGAGGGAGGAGGAGGAGGGAGGGAGGAGGAGGAGGGAGGGAGGAGGAGGAGGAGAAGGAGGAGGAGGAGGAGGGAGGGAGGAGGAGGAGGAGGAGGAGGAGGAGGAGGAGGAGGAGGGGGAGGAGGAGGGAGGAGGAGGAAGAAGAGGAGGAGGAAGAAGAGGAGGAGGATAAGGATGAGGAGGGGGAGGAGGAGGAGGGGGAGGAGGAGGAGTAGGGGGAGGAGGAGGGGGGGGTCACGCAGCATTAAAAAAGGACTTATGTGTGACCTCTTCCTTTCTCTCTTTTAATTCTCTCTTTTTCTTTCGTCATCTTTTGATTCTCTCTCTCTCTCTCTCTCTCTCTCTCTCTCTCTCTCTCTCTCTCTCTCTCAATTATCCTCCTTATATCTTTCGCGTTTTTTTTTCACTCTCTCTTCTCCTTTCCCTCTAATCCCCCCTATCCCTAAATCCCTAAATCCCTTCCTCCCTCCCCTCCCTTCCCCTCCCCTGCCCTCCCCTTCCCTCCCTCTCCTCCTTCCTCCCCTCCCCTCCTCCCTCCTATCCCCTCCCTTGCCCTGCCCTCCTTCCTCCCCTCCCCTTCTGAGTGAGTGGGTGAGTGAGTGAGTGAGTGAGTGAGTGAGTGAGTGAGTGAGTGAGTGAGTGAGTGAGTGAGTGAATGAATGAATGAGTGAGTGAGTGAGTTAGTGAGTGATTGAGTGGGTGAGTGAGTGAATTCAACTAGCTAGCTTAATAGACATACATCACCCCAAAGACCCCCACCCCCCACCCAATCACTCGTAACACAGACGGGCGTTACAAGGGCGGGGAAGGCGGGGAAGGCGGGGGGATTAGCGTATGACAACGTTATGCCGGCTGACTGGCTGGCTGGCTGACTGACTGACTGACTGGCTGGCTGGCTAACTAACTGGCTGGCTGACTGACTGACTGACTGACTGACTGACTGGCTGGCTGGCTGGCTGACTGACTGACTGACTGGCTGGCTAACTGGCTGGCTGGCTGGCTGGCTGACTGACTGACTGACTGACTGACTGACTGACTGACTGACTGGTTGGCTGGCTGGCTAACTGGCTGGCTGACTGACTGACCGACTGTCTGGTCGTCTCACTGATTGACTTATTGACAAACTGACTGACTAACTGACTGACTAATTACTAACTAACCAACTAACCATCTAAATAACTAACTGACTGACTGCCTGTCTTTCTGACTGACTGACTGACTGACTGACTGACTCATCCACTAACATTTAAGGGGCATAAGGAGTGAGAGGTGGGGGTGGGGGGAGAGAGAGAGATAGAGAGAGAGAAAAAAAAGGTGGTGGAAACACGCAGCAAAAAGTGTCTTGCAGAGACTAGTGGGTGGGTAATGGGGAGGAGGGAGGAGGGAGGGAGGGAGGGTGAGAAGAGAGAAAGAGAGAAAGAGAGAGAGAGAGAGAGAGAGAGAGAGAGAGAGAGAGAGAGAGAGAGAGAGAGAGAGAGAGAGAGAGAGAGAGAGAGAGAGAGAGAGAGAGAGAGAGAGAGAGAGAGAGAGGAGAGAGAGAGGGAGGGAGGGAGGGAAGGAGGGAGAGAGGGAGGGAAGGATGGAGAGAGTGAAACAAAAGAGAGCGAGAGAGAGAGAGAGAGAGAGAGAGAGAGAGAGAGAGAGAGAGAGAGAGAGAGAGAGAGAGAGAGAGAGAGAGAGAGAGAGAGAGAGAGAGAGAGAGAGAGAGAGAGAGAGAGAGAGAGAGAGAGAAAGAGAGAGAGAGATAGAGAAACAGTGAGAGAAAAAGAACGAGAAACAAACAAAAAGAGAGAGAGAAAGAGAAAACAGACAGATAAACAAACAGACAAAGCAAGACCGGCAAGACACCCACCCCAAAGCTATCAAATTATCACACACCATCACCAATCATCATTACAAACACCCCCACCCCCCCTACACACAAACAAACAAACACACCCAGAGCAGGAGTTCTTCTAACAAACAAACAAACAAACAAAAAAGGAACAAAACAATCAAAACCAAAACACGAGGGAAAAAATCTCCAAAGACACGATACGAAATAGAGGAGGAGGAGGAGGAGGAGGAGGAGGAGGAGGAGAAGGAGGAGGAGTAGGAGGAGGAGGAAAAGGAAAAGGAGGAGGAGTGAAGGGAGGAGTATACGGAAAAGGAGGAGGAGGAGGAGGAGGAAAAATAAGAATGAGAATGAGAAAGAATAGGAAAAGGAAGAAGATAAGAAGAAGAAGGAAAATCATAAAGAGGAAGGGAGAGAGAAGAAAGAGAAGCAGGAAAAGAAGGGAAAAGGAAAAGGGAAGAAAGAGGAGAATGAAGAAAAGAAGGAGAAAGAGAAGAAAGAGAAGGAAAAACAGAAGGGGAAGGAAAAAGAGAAGTGAGGCAAGCAGGAAAAGTAGAAGAATTCAGAGAAAGAGAAGAATGAGAAAAAAATAAATAATAGAGGAAAATGAATAAAAAAAGAGAAAGAGGAAAAGAAGAAGAAAGAGAAAAAATAGGGAAAAAAAAGAGAAAAAAAGAGAAAGAGATCAAGAAGAACGAAGAGGAGAAGAAAGAAAGAAAAAAAAAGAGAAAAAAAAAACATAATAAAAAAATAAATAAGAGGAAAAGAATAAGGAAGAGGAGAAGAAGGCGACGGTCAAGACGCCATGCAAAACACAACTCGCAGCCCATGCCTTGGTATTTACTGGTCTGTGAGCTTGTCATCGCCACGCCTGGCACTCAACAGCTGCTGGAAGGGCTGTGGGTATCACTTGCTCTCTCGGGCCAACGTCTATGGGGGGAGGGGGGTGGGGGTGGGAGGAGGGGGGGTATGTGGGGGTGAGGGTTGGGGGGTGAGGGTTGGGTGTGTGTGGGGGTTGGGGTGAGGGTTGAGGGTGTGTGGGGTTGGGGGTGTGTGGGGGTTGGGGTGAGGGTTGAGCGTAGGGGTGTGTGGGGGTGGGGTGGTTGTGTGTACGTGTACATCAGCGTGATTATGGATGTGTATATGTGTGTGTATGCGCGCGACTGTGGTATACATGCGCATTTACCTCGTTTCTTGACCTTCCACCCTTGCCTCCCCCCACCCTACCCCACCCTTGCCTCCCTGATCCCCCCCTTCCCTCCCTTCCCCCCCCTTCCCTCCCTTTACCCCCTTCCCTCCCTTAACCCCCATCCCCTCCCTTAACCCCCCCTCCCCCTCCAGACGATGACACGACGGAGCAAAAGAACAGATCATAAGGGCCCCTCTTAAAGGCCTCTAAGTGACCGATTTTTTTTTTTTTAAGGTCACGCCGTATCATGTCGGGTCACGGGATCGCGCTGGGTCCGATGACGCATGCGCACATCGGCGTCTTTGTTATCGGGATTGACGCGTCGGGAGAACCTCCAGGTTAGCTAAGGGGGAGGAGGGTGGAAGGAGGGGGGAGAGGGGAGGGGGAGGGAGGGGGAAGGGGGGTAAAAGATGGGAGGAGAGGGAGAAGGAGGAGGAAGGTGTAGGGAGGGATGGAGGGGGGGGATGGAGGGAGGAGGAGGGATGGAAGGGGGATGGAAGGGGGATGGAGGGATGGAGGAGGGAGAAGGAGGAGGAAGGTGTAGGGAGGGATGGAGGGAGGAGGAGGGATGGAGGGAGGGAAGAGGAGGGATGGATGGAGGAGGAGGGAGGAGGGGGGAGGGAGGAGGTAGGAGAAGGGAGGAGAAGGGAGGAGGCGGGAGGAGGAGGGAGGAAGAAGATATGGGGAGGGACAAGGTTGGGGTAGGGGAGAAGTAGAAGGAAGAGAAAGCGAAAGATAAGGATGGAAGGGATAAGGAGAAAAGGGAGAAGGCAAAGAAAGGGGGTGCTATAAGAAGGGAGGAGGAGGTAGACGGCATAATAGTGGTTGGGGGGCCGGAGCGAAAAGAGGCGGGGAGGGGGAGGGGGAGGGGGGAGAGAAAGGTAGGAGGCATAAGGAAAGAAAGGGAACGGGAGGAGGTAAACGGTAAGAGGAATTATTAGGTATAAGGAAGAAGAGAATAAGAAAAAAAGGGGAGAGAAAGAGCTATAAGAAAAGGAGGGGGAAGGAAGCATAAGAAAGGGAGTATAAATAGGCACGAGAGAGGGAGTAAAAAAAAAAGTAAAAACAGCCATCAGAAAGGGAGGGAAAAGGAGGCACAAGAATAAAAACCGAGAGATACACAATGAAGATAAGAAAGCAAAGGTGGGCAGAGAGGGGACGCACTAAACCCATGGGGTTCCTGTAGCATCCTGACCCATGCTGGCGGGGGTACACATGGATCACGGTACATTTCTATGGGTCGCATGTATCGCGCGTACCTCAAGTGAACCTTAAAGTGTTGCGTTTGTATAAAAAAAAGAAAAGAAAAGAAAAAAAAATGTGGGGGGGGGGGGTTGTGTCATGCAATCATTCACAAACGCCTGAATAAACATTGCATGATATATGGCGATGCAGACAATAATCCAATCAGCGTTCTTTTGCATCGCTGCGATACTGCATTAAAAATGAGATTGTGTGGAATGGCAAAGAGATAAAGAGGGGAAAGGTAATAAATCAGTAAAATAAATGGCGAGAACTAGAATGAGTAAGTGAGGGAAAAGAAAGAAGGAGAGAGATAGAGGGAGAGGAAGAGAGGGAGGGAGGGGGGAGGGAGGGAGGGAGGGAGGGAGGGAGGGAGAGAGAGAGAGAGAGAGAGAGAGAGAGAGAGAGAGAGAGAGAGAGAGGGAGGGTTTACGGAGGTGAGGAAGGAGGGGGAGGAGGGAGGGAGGGGGGAGGGAGGGAGGGAGGGGGAGGGAGGGAGGGAGGGAGGGAGGGAGGGAGGGAAGGAGGGAGAGAGAGAGAGAGGGAGGGTTTACGGAGGTGAGGAAGAGAGAGGGAGGGAGGAAAAAGAGAGATGGAGAGAGATGGAGGGAAGAGAAGAGGAAAAGAAGAGGGAAAGGAAGGATGGAAAGGAGGAAGGGAAAGATGGAGAGAGAGAGAGAGAGAGAGAGAGAGAGAGAGAGAGAGAGAGAGAGAGAGAGAGAGAGAGAGAGAGAGAGAGAGAGAGAGAGAGAGAGAGAGAGAGAGAGAGAGAGAGAGAGAGAGAAAGAGAGAGAGAGAGAGAGAGAGAGAATGAGAGAGAGAATGAGAGAGAAAGAAAGAGCAAAAAAAATAAATAAATAGACAAGAGAAAAACAAACAAACACACAAGCAAAACAAACAAACAAACAAAAAACAAAACCAACCAAAACCAAACAAAACAAAAGGCAGCCAAACGGCGGCTCCCGACCGACTTACCATCGAGGAAGGAGGGGAGATCAGCGGAGGTGAGGGTAGAGGAGGGGACGAGGTGTGGCTCGCTAAGCCTCGTGGCCGCTAACCCACTCATACCGAGGTAATCTCCGCCCACTGCTAAACCTGGAACGGAGAGAGAAAGAGCACTCGCGTTAATAAATGAATGCCGTATGCAAACCACGGCGCCGAACGAGGCACTGGGAGAGAATGGCGACGAGAATGGCGACGCGTGTAAAGTGTGGCATAAGTTAGGAAGCGATAGTTCCGATGGGGAGGGGAGGGGGTGGGGATGGGGAGGGAGGGGTGTATTTACGAGATCGTTGAATCAAGTTGCACTGGAGTTGCAAGGGGGGGATGTGTATGTATGTGTCTCTTCTGGTGGACACTTGGTGGGGATGTGGATTTTGTTTGAGGGGAGATTTTTTTTTTTTTTTTTTTTTTTTTTTTGGGGGGGGGGGGAGATGTGACCTTTTTGGGTTGATTGTGATACAAAATGGACGAACATGCACGAAAATAAACACAAATCATCGCCTCTGTAACTTGTACAAAAAAAAAAAAAAATGAATAAATGAATGTCTAAACCAGCCTCAGCATCTGCAACAGATTCAATATGTTCAGAGTGGCTAAATCCTCAACGCCGAACATTAACGTCACGAATAATTGCAACACCTGCAACATGCGTCGGACCACAGATGATGTGATAAGCCTGCAACACACTAAAACTGTTAGTGACAACACTTCAGCCTCCGTTGCATTAACTTGTAACACGCAAGTACCCGTCGTGACAGGGGTGCCAAAGCCGTAACATAGAGGAGACCATTCGTGTCATAACTAGCGCTAAATTTGCCACACTGCTTCCATCCCCCTCTTCTTCTTCTCCCCTTGCCATAGTGTCACTTCTCAAAAACCACAACACGACTTAACTTCAGCAAACCAACTCTTACGTCCTCTATATAAATACACACACACACACACACACACACACACACACACACACACACACACACACACACACACACACACACACATATATATATATATATATTTCTTAACCCAAAGCACTCACCATAAATATCCATAACCCACAGGTATTTCACCATGAATCACCCTTATCTTACGGTTAGGATCTGATGCACACTATCAAGAATTTGTCGAAAATGCTCGTCTATTCATCAGGATTCACATAAATAAATCGCAACCGAGATAAACAGATACGCAAGGAGACGAAGAGATAAAAGAAGATTAAAAAAAAAGGGAGACAAAATATACACATACATAAACTTGACTGCGCGGACAGACATAGATAGCACAACTCACACTCTTTCTTATCACTCGTTGCGAGGGCGTCTTGAGGAGCCCTTGCTACCAGCGTTGCAGACATTGCTCCTCCGACTTCGCCAACACCAAATCAATTAACAACACTTGTCTTCACTCTCCACATATCCTCTCTCCGACTCTTCTATTCTCCTTCTTTCAGACGTATACATCTTCTTCGCATTTCTTTTTTTTTATTATTATTATTCTCCTCTCTTTCACTTCTTGGAATTTCGGACGAAAACCTTCTCTCTCTTTCTGTCTCTTCCCCTTCTTTTCTCTTTTCACCCTCTCTTTTTTCTCTATTCCTTTCGCCTTCTCATCCACGCCTTCTCTTGTTTTTTTTCCTTCTCCTATCTTCCTCTAGCCACTTGTAAAATAAGGTCAAGGCCCTCGAAGGAGGTCATGAGAGGTCGTCAGCAAAGGACCTCTCTCCTTCAAAGGGTTCTTCGACTCGCGGGTTGGCAGACGCTCCGAAGACTAGCTGTTGCGTCCCTCGATGGCTGTTGACAATCACATCATGGTAGCCAATGGGTGAAGGAGGGAAGGGAGGGGCATGGGGAGGGGGGAGGGGGGGGGGAGGGAAAGAGGTTGGATGGGGGGCGAGGGGAAGGGATGGGAGGATAGTTCGGGTTGCTGCAGCCGGTAATCCAAAGCCGCTTCGGCCCCGGGGAAACAATTCGATACTAATGAGGGTGCTCTCGAGAGCCCCGGATCGTGTTCTGGTCGTGCTTTCTCCGCCCGGCGTCCTAGCCCCCAGGGGCATGGGGTGGGGAGGGGGGAGCGGAGGAGGGGAGGGGAGGGGAGGAGAGGGGAGGGGAGAGGAGGGGGGAAAGGTGGAGAAGTGATCCTACGTGTCCTAATCCCCGAGGAGGGAGGGAGGGAGGGAGAGAGGGAGGAGAGGGAGCGGCGGGCGGAAAAGATGGAGAAGTGATCCTAAGCTGATGGTGGTGGGAGGTCTCCTCTGTTCAATCGCGAGGCCTCGGGACACACACGGCGATAAAGGCATCGTGGTGCGGATATGCCGAGCTACAGTGTCACCGTGGTTCAGTGATAGCGCGATACAGTGTCACCGTCGCGCGAATGATATAGGGATACAGTGTCGCAGCGGCGGCGGCGGCGGCGGTGG
>BOPN01000492.1:47500-52500 GCA_017312705.2 Penaeus japonicus
CTCTTTCTCCTCCAACTCCTCCTCCTCCTCCTTCAACTCCTGCTCTTTCTCCTCCTTCAACTCCTCCTCTTTCTCCTTCAATTCCTCCTCTTTCTCCTCCTCCTCCTCCTCCTCCTCCTCCTCCTCCTCCTCCTCCTCCTCCTCCTCCTCCTCCTCCTCCTCCTCCTCCCCCTCCCCCTCCCCCTCCCCCTCCCCCTCCTCCTCCCCCTCCCCCCCTCCCCTCCCACACATACGAAATCAGAGGTCATTCTAATAAGGGTGACGATTAAAATAATCACACTCGGCTACCTGTCATTAGTCATGAACCCCCCTGGATAATGATGACCCCCTCCCTACCACCCCTACCCCCACCCACCCCCGCCCCGATGTTGAGACGCGGCGAGATAATGACTGTGTTGAATAGGAGGAGTAGGGGGGGGGGGGAGGAAGGAGGAGGAGGAGGAGGAAGATGAAGGTGAAGGAGGAAGAGGAGGAGGAGGGAGGAGGAGGAGGAAGGAAGTAGGGAGGAGGAGGAAGGAAGGAAGATGTGAGGAAGGAGGGGGAGGAGGAGGAGAGAGGAGGAGGAGGAGGAGGTGGGGGAGGGCTTATTGCTATAGAGCGATGATGGGACGATGGGAAATGGGGAGGTGAGAGAGTAGAAGTGATGATGATGGGGGAGGAGGAGGAGGAAAGAGGAGGAGGAGGGTAGGGAGAAGAAGGTGAAGAGGGAGGAGGAGGAGGAGGAGGAGGAGGAGGAGGAGGAGGAGGAGGAGGAGGAGGAGGAGGAGGAGGAGGAGGAGGGGGGGGAGGAGGAAGGGGAGTGTTTCTCACCTTGAGGTGATGAAAGGGAGAGAAAGGGGGGAGGAGGGAAGAAGAAGAAGAGATTTAGGGGGTGTGGGGGAAAGAAGGGGAGAGTTCCTAGTGTGATGATGGGGAAGGTTGAAAGGAGGGGTGAGGGGGGTGAGGGAGGGAGGGGGAGAAGTGATGATGACGGGGGGAGGCGGGGTGTGATGAGTGTTGGTGTTCAGTCACTGCCACGCTTTGTGCCGAGTCACCGCCATGGAGCAGGCCGGCTTGAACTTTTGCTTTGACTATAATGTATTCTTGTTTGCCTTCATTCGTCATCGCCACCACTTCTGCCGCCGATGCTTGCGCTTGCGAGCATCGGTCATGCAGCATTGCCTGCGGTTATCCTCCCGGTGGTTAAATAATAAAGGTTTGTGTGTGTATCATTTGCCGTGAAGGCGAGGTGTGTCGGCGGATATGATAATGCAACATATTGCAACGTTAAATATCAATTAGTTTCTAGGAACTCATGCATCGCTTCTTTTATTTAATTCTTCTTCTTCTTTTAAGTCTTTATCAAGTATGTATTAAACGCAGCGGGTAATTGCATAACCTGACAGCTCCTGTGCTTTATAGCGACGCTGTTGACTTGCAAATAAAAAAAAAACACGCCCATGATTGCAGGGACCTGACTCGACATGTTGCAAAGAGGGAGGTCGATCTGCAATAACAAATCTTCCTAATTTGGAGGTGAAACGGAGCCACTGAGTAAAGGATATTAATAATGATAGGAGGTGGACGGAACGCGACCGCCTCAGGTTTTGACACGATTTTCTTGAGACAAAATAGAATGTTTTCTTTTTTCTTTAGAATTTCAAAACTAAACTCTTCTCTTGCTCCTTCAATCTTACCTTTTCCTTCTCCCTCTCCTACATCTCCCTCATTCTTTCCTTCTACCTCTCCCTCACCCTTTCCTTCTCCTTCCCCTTCTCCTTTTCCTTCTTCTCCTTCTGCCCATTCTTCTTCTTCTCCTCTTCCCCTTCCCCCGGCCCCTCCTCCTCTTCTCCCTCCCCCTGCCCCTCCTTCTTCTCTTCCCCTGCTTCTTCTCTTCCCCTCTCCTTCTTTTCCCCCACCCTCTCCCTCTCTCCCTCCCTCCCCCTGCTTCTTCTTCTCCTCTTCCACTCTCCTTCTCCTCCTCCCCTCTCCTTCTCCTCCTCCTCTTCCCCTCTCCTTCTCCTCCTCCTTCTCCTCTTCCCCCACCCTCTCTCCCTCCCTCTCTCCCTCTCCCTCTCTACCTCCTCGAGTGACAACTCTTCTAACTAACTCTTTCTTCAGCCGAGTTCCTGCTCCGGTAATGAGAACGCCCATTGTAGTCTGGTCGGACCATTTATCGTGCGCGGCCCTCACTGACGGCTACACACACACCCTCGCCCCCATAAACCCCTCTCCCACCCCCACCCCCACCTCTTCCCTCTCCCTCCCCACCTCTCCCTCTCTCCCCTCTCCCCCGCCTCTCGCTCTCTGACCACTACCTTACCTCTCTCTCTGCCTCTGCCATCTCTTTTCTCTTCTCTTTGTTCCTTCTTTTTCTCCTCTCTTCCTTCTTCTCCGTGTTTCTACTCTTCTTTTTCTGTACCCTATCTATCTTCTCCTTTCTATATGCACTATTTAGTCGTCCTCTCTCTCTCCCTACATCTTCCCCCTCCCACTTTCTTCTGTTTCTCCTTCACCCTCTACGTCCTCCGCCCACTGTACACACTCTCTCCTCCCCTCCCCTCCCTCCCTCCCTCCCTCCCTCCCTCCCACCCTCCCTCCCCCCCTCTCCCTCAACTCCTCCCCATCCCTCCCTTCCGCCCTCCCTCCCTCCCTCCCTCCCTCCCATCAACTCACCCCCCCCCCTCCACCCAATACCCCCGCACATAGAGTACCTGCTATCAGATGGAGCTGTTACTCTTACCCGTGTGAGATATAAACTCCCAGGGGCTTGCGGGTGTAATAGAATATATTGCAAGGGAGAGGAAGGTGTTTTAGTGTTTGTGTGTTAAGGGGGTTGTTGGTTGGGGGGGAGGGGGGAAGGGGGAGGAAGGAGGAGGCTGAAAGGGGTCATGGGAATGTTTGTGTGTGTGGGGGGGAGGGGAGGGGAGGGGAAGGTGTGTTCTGATGAGTAGGGTGGGGGGGGGAGGGGAGGGAGGGGAGGGAGGTATGAAGAAGTTATTTTAAAGGGTTGGGTTATGTGTAGACAAAGGAACACGTACAGATAGATAGATAAAGACACAGACACATAGACACACAATTACATGCATGCATAGACACACACACACACACACACACACACACACACACACACACACACACACACGCACGCACACACACACACTACACACATTCACATATATAGATAGATATACAGTTAGATATAGGCATACGTGTGTATGTAACTCCATGTTTAGTACCCCTTCCATCTATATCTTTCTCTCTCTCTCTCTCTCTCTCTCTCTCTCTTTCCCTCTTTCCTTTTCTCCCCCCTCAACAACCCCCCATCCCCCCTCTACAACCCCAACCCCATCCCCTCTCCCTCGCTCTCCATCCCCTCTCCCTCTCACCCCATCCCCATCCCCATCCCCCTCCCCATCCCCATCGCCATCCCACTCTCCCTCTCTCTCTCACACACACACCCTATCAGACAGACACACATCGCTCAGACAGACGGATCTCCACAGCTGTCCCTTCTCATCTGACCTTTTCACTGATGCTTCTAACGTTCGCTCTTAACATTATAAAGGTGTGTGAGCTTGACAGGCCTTTAAAAAAATAAATAAAGAAAAAAATTATGAAGAAAAAAAGGATACTGATTCGTTTTTCTTTATTTCTTTCTTTATTTTTTTTCTTCTGTTTTCTTTTCTTCTTTATCTTTATTTCTTTAGGTCTTTTTTTCTTATCTTTTCTTTTCTTTTTTTCTTTAACATTTTCTTAGTTTCTTAGTTAGGTTTCTATCATTTTTCTCCTTCTCGTAAAGACGTAAGAATCATCACGACACTATACCCGGAAAGGGATGAACTTCAGACCAATTAAAATCTCCCTCGAGGACACGTCCCCACCATCAGTCACCATCGACCGATCGCACAGTCGATATCGCACCATCTCGCTACACCATCACCGTGCAGATCGCGGCGGCGCAATGTCGAGGCGCAAACGACGCAAGCAATTAACATTCCGACGTCGATAAGCTGAGGCTAGTCGACAACCCCCTTAGGGGCTCCCCTACCCCTCCCCCCTCCCTCCCTCCCTCCCTCCCTCCTCCTACTCTTCCCTTTTACTCTCTCTTGCAATTGCTATCCTTACACCTTATTATCCTATACTCCCCTGCCCTATTCCCCTTACACCCCTTCCCCACTCCTTGAGACGTTGAGGATCTCCCTACCTTCGACCCTTCCCCCTTCCCCCTTCTCCCTTCTCCCTACCCCTCCTCTTCCCCATTCCCTTCGAAGTTAAGGGAACCCTCCCTACCCCTTTCCTTCTCTCTCTAAGAAGCTTAGTGCCCCTACCCTCTCCCTACCCTCTTCCCCCTCCCCTCCCCCCCATGGTCATCAAACAAACAGTGGCGACGGACTGCTAATTCCCCCTCCCCCCTCCTCCTCCTACCCCCTGCCCTCCTTCCCCGGGGTTGCGCAGCACCATCCTAAGCCTCTCCGAGCCTTAGAAAAACCTCGGGTGCCATGCGTGCCATCGAGGCCTGACCGCTGCCCTCTACGCGCTAAACAGCAGCTCTTTACTGGCTCAAGAAAAGCGAGGGAGGGAGAGGGAGGGAGAGGGAGGGAGAGGGAGGGAGAGGGAGTGAGAGGGAGAGAGGAAGGGGGAGAGTGATAGAGTGAGAGAGTGAGAGCGGGAAGGGGGAAGGGGGAAGGGAGAAGGGAGACCGGAGAAGGAAAAGGAGAAGGAGGAGAAGAGAGAGAAAAGGAAAACGATTTTTCGTGTCACAAACACCATTGGCTGTTGCAGGGTCGCCAGCGCTGCCAACCGTGTCACAAGCTATGGTATTCCCCGCTGGCAAACCGTGCATCGCCCTGGTGTCAACGGAGATTTACCGGTGCCACCACTGTCCGTCTGTGGCACTCCGGCTCCGTTCTCTGACGCTAGAGACACGCTACACGCAGCGATAACGTTCCCAGTAAAGCTACACTGAATAAGAGTAATTCCTACGACACCCTGAGGGATCTCTGCCGAGGTGGGACCGT
>BOPN01000492.1:57500-62500 GCA_017312705.2 Penaeus japonicus
AAAAATCCGCCCATATAATTACGGAAATTAATTCGAATACAAAACGGTGTTAAATTATTAGTGTTATTATCATATATTTTCTAACACGTCTTTCAGATGAAAAAAAAAATATATATCCAAATCCAACCGATATGATTATCGAAATTAATTTAAATACAAAATGGCGTCGGATTCTAGTCATTATCCTTAATATTTCTAATTTCTTCGTGCGTTTTTATGTAAATTTTGAAATAGGAGAAGACTCGTCCCATAAACTGCCACGGTCTACTCCTGGTGTCAAAATAGCAGTACAGCAAATCAAATTTCACAAAATGGAGAAATGTAAACAAAAGTGACACATTTTCTTTGTATCGTGACACCTACGTTTAGGGGTAACGGTTTTAAAAAAGAAAGGAAAAATGATAAATTAAAAAATATTTCTAATTGTCTTGAGAAGAATAGGAGGAGGAGGAGAAGGAGAAGGAGAAGAAGAAGAAGAAAAAGAAGAAGAAAAGAAAATGAAGAGAAATAAGAAGACGAATGCCTCTCCCCTCCTTCTCCTTTCACCCCTTCCCATCACCCCCTCACCTCAATCTCTCTCCCCTCCTTCTCCTTTCACCCCTTCACCCCTCTCCCCCCCCCTCCCGTCTTAAGGACCTGGTTAGTGTCGTCGTAAGTGACCCTTGCCGGCGCTGACAGTCGTGGCCACACTGGGTCACCGCGGCGCGTAATGGCCCCCTGGGAGTGTCACGCCGAAGGGGACCGAACGACCGCAAATTGTACAACAGCACTTCGAGTGGGAATGAGTGGGAGGGAGGGAAGGGGGGAAGGAGGGAGGGAGGGAGGAGGGAGAAAGAAAGGGAGGGAGAGAGAGAGAGTGCGAGAGAGAAAGAAAAAGAAAAAGACAGAGAGAGAAGGCAAAGAAAGAGAAAGAGAATAAAAGACAACGTGTGCGTGTGTGTACGTGCGTGTGTGTGTGTTTTCATTATTTATTTCATGCAGATAAACGAGAGTGGGCGAGGTGATTTCCCAGATACGTGGGCGTGGGCGTTAGGGCTCCTGTGTCCATAAGCGAGGGCGTGGTGCTACATAGATACCACAGGGTGTGGGCGTGGTGTATCCGGGTAGAAGAGAGAGAGAGAGAGAGCGAGAGAGAGAGCGAGAGAAAGAGAGAGGGAGCGGGCGTTACGTTACCCATACCATAGAGGGAGTGTGGGCGTGATATGTATGTGTGTATGTGTCAGAACAGCTTTGGGGATACCGTAATTCTTTTCCCGATCTGAGAAAAATCTCTTTCTGTCGGTCCTTGTATCTGAAGGGAATGAAGTAAACAATGCAAATATACTCGTGCAACGGTACGAGTTCGAAGTCTCTCTCTCTCTCTTACTCTCTCTTACTGTCTGTGTCTCTCTCTTTTATATATATATATTTTTTTCTCTCTACATTTATTCTTCCTTCCCCCACCCCAATCCCTTTTCTCTCTCTTTATCTATCTATTTGCTACTCTGTGTTTGTCTTTTTTTTTTTTTTGTCTCTCTTCATCTCCCTCTCTCTCTCTCTCTCTCTCTCTCTCTCTCTCTCTCTCTCTCTCTCTCTCTCTCTCTCTCTCTCTCTCTCCCTCCCTCGCTCCCTCCGTTGACGCCACCTACCCTAACGAGAGGAGCCGTCCCTGTTTACCATAAAACAAGTCACCGAGGCCGACCCAAATGCCTTAATTGTAGAGGGCGAGAGCGCGGCCGCCGACTCTTAAAGGACGAGACAATGGCGGAGGGACGAGCGCGTCAGGTTCCGTACGTTTGGGACCCATGCTGAGGGAACCACTCCGCTGTCCCGACACCCGCGTCGTGGCTTCGGCTAGCGGCTTTCGCTAGGACTTCCGACGACGCTTTCGGACGTCGGGCACCACGGAAGGGGCACCCCGACTCCGCGGGTCGGAACGCCTGCGCGGAGGGTTCCGATACCGACGAAGGGCGGGACGAAATTCGTCAGCGCGAGAGGCGGAGCCCAAGTTCGAGGCGGAAGGAGGTGCGGGAGGCGGTTATGAGGGCGGGGAGGGGCAGAACACACCGGCCGTCGCGGGGGGGAGGGATGGATGGATAGAGGGGGTGGGGCGGGATGGGTGGAGGGGGGGAACTCAGCGGCTCAGACCTGCAAAGTGATCATCAAGTGAAGAACCCAATTAACAAACCTGAGCGGAATACTATACCCTCTCAGGTGATGTGGGTACCATCTGGGCTCCCCTACCCCCCTGCCCCCCCACCTCGCCCCCCCGTTGCTGTGAATACCATCTGGGCATTCCGACGTCCCATGTCTTACCATCTGAGTACTATTAGTCTGTGGCGTAAATACGATCCTCGGTTCATCAGTATTGAGGTAATACGCAAGTTTTCCAAAAGCTATCCGTACTTCCCTAAACAACGCAACGACTTCTAATGGCTTATTTGATTCTTTCTTTTTCTTCTAATGCGTCTTTCTAAGTGCAATTCATATCACTAAATCTTCAGGTTCCTTTTCCCCGATATCCTCAAGAGATGAGCGAAGTCGTACGGCGGAGAAGGAAGAGATATAATTAAGTGATTATACCCTGTTCTGCGAGGATATGCCTTCCCATTGTTGGTCTGTATGTGGGCTTTAGAACTGCAGGCACGATTCCATATTTGGTAGGATTGGAGAGAGAGAGAGAGAGAGAGAGAGAGAGAGAGAGAGAGAGAGAGAGAGAGAGAGAGAGAGAGAGAGAGAGAGAGAGAGAGAGAGAGAGAGAGAGAGAGAGAGAGAGAGAGAGAGAGAGAGAGAGAGAGAGAGAGGGAGAGAGGGGGGGAGGGAGAGAGAGAGAGAGAGAGAGAGAGAGAGAGAGAGAGAGAGAGAGAGAGAGAGAGAGATTGAGAGAGAGATATGGAAGGGATACTATACATATAGATAACGTTACATACACACATATGTCTATATCCATCTATCTATATGTGTGTATGTATCTGTTTCATGAATTTAAATGGGCATATATGTACTCCTGTCTTTACACAAAATACCCTAACTTCGAAAGTGATATTCGTCCCACGCCTCCTCCACCTCCTCCACCACCTACCCCTCCTCCCTCCTCCCCCTCCTCCTCCCCACAATTCATGAAGTTATCTCCCCCGCCCCCTCCCCTCACAGGCTCCCCCCACCCCCTCCCATCGCTGATATAAGCCAGGCTGGAAGAAGAGTCGCCCTGGGACCAGCGGAGATAAAGCTTCAGTATAAATGGTTTCGTGGTCGGGAAAGAATTTGTAGATGGCACTAAGATAGGGGCGGCGGGCGCGCAGTTGCCACACAACGCTCGTTCTTCCTCGAATGCTTCTCTTCTCTTCTTCTTCTCCTCCCCTTTCCCCTCCCTCCCCTTCCCCCCTGTCCCTTCCCCATTTCCCCTTTCTCGTCTTCTTTCTATCTATTTCCAATCAGCTTTATTCTCCTCTCTTTCTTTACGGGTCTTCTTATTCTTCATCATTGATATTTTCCCCTCTCCCCTTTCCCCACCTTATTCCCCATCACCAGTCCCTTCCCCTTTCCCCAACCCCCTCCTCACCCATCCCCATCCCTCCACCCTTTCCCCTCATTGCTACAACTGCAAATACAGGTTGCAGACGCCCTTAACTACCTACTTGTATAGCCAGACAAACAAGGCAATTTCATCCCCCTTCCATCCCTCCCCCACCCCCCCATCCCAGCCCGTCTACCACCCACGTACGTATGGTAGTTTGTCGTTCGGAGGGGGAGGGGGTTATATCCGCGTCTGAAGGGTAATTATGGGACAAAGGAAGAAGAGGAAAGAGATGAAGAAGAGAAAGGAGAAGAAGAAAAAAGAAGAAAGGTGAAAGATAGAAAAAAACACACGAACAAAATGATATCGATGAAGAGGTACAAGAAAAAGACAAACAAAAAGAAAAAAACGAAGAAAAGGAGAAAGACGTTAAAGAAGGGGAGATAATAGAGGTGTGAAGGGGTAAGCAGGGGGGGGGGCAGGTAGGTGTAGGCGCAGAGGGACCCGCCTATCAATATCTAAGGTGGTACAAGAATGTCTTCGTTTGTTCAGACGCTTTCTGAACCATATGGGACAATCCCTTACGGTGGACATAAAAAAAAACATGAGGAGTAGGAGGAGATGGAGGAGGAGGAGGAGGAGGAGGAGAAGGAGGAGGAGGAGGAGAAGAAGAAGAAGAAGAAGAAGAAGAAGAAGAAGAAGAAGAAGAAGAAGAAGAAGAAGAAGGAGAAGAAGAAGAAGGAGAAGAAGGAGGACGAGAAGAAGGACGGGAAGGAGGAGGAAGACGGGAAGGGAAGGGGGAGGAGAAAAAGAAAGCGGAAGAAAAAGACAAAGAGGAAGAAGAAGAAAATGGGGAAGAAAAAGGGAAAAAGGAGAAAGTAGAAGAGAGAAAAAACTCACGAAGAAAAAGAAGAATAGGAGAACACCTTTCAGGAAGAGGACCTCAGTCCCAGTCGCGACTCGACTAGGAGGAGGAGGAAGAGGAGGAGGAGGAGGAGGACAACAAAAGGAGGGTCGAGCGAGTGTCGACGTCGAGGTCAGGAAGAGGAACACGCGTCGACATCGAACAGAGGCCGAGATGAAAGCGGGCGATAATGCCGCATGTCTGATTTATCTAAGTTCCCCCTGTCCTTCTCCTTCTCTGTCGACTTCGCGTCAGAATAAATAGAGAAGTTTGGATTTATCCTTTCGCGGCGAGGATGAAGATAAATAGGGGGAGGAGGAGGAGGAGGAAGGAGGGATAAGACTGAGGAGGTGGGGGAGAAGATGAGGAGAGGAGACAAAAGGAGGAAGGAGAGGGGGAAAGGAGGGAGGAGGAGAGGCAAGAAGAAAAGGAGAGGGAGTAGAGAAATATGACAAGAAGAAGAAGAAAAAAAAAAGACATAATAAAAGTCAGGAAGAGAGAGAGAGGGAAAAAAACATAGAAATGACAAAAAACAAAAACAAATCGGAGAAGCAAGACGAAAGAAAAGACCCACGCTGCAAACAGCTCCTGCCCCTGACG
>BOPN01000492.1:67500-70000 GCA_017312705.2 Penaeus japonicus
TCTCTCTCTCTCTCTCTCTCTCTCTCTCTCTCTCTCTCTCTCTCTCTCTCTCTCTCTCTCTCTCTCAATGAACGTGTATTAGCTTGTGATATTCTGCACGTGTGTCTTATCCTCCTTAAGTCGAGGGCTGTTATACAGGTATTCAAGATTGATGCCTCTATCTGTTAAATGGATCTGTCTGTCTGTGTCTGTGTCTGTGTCTGTGTCTGTGTCTGTGTCTATGTCTATGTCTATGTCTATGTCTATGTCTATGTCTATGTCTATGTCTATGTCTATGTCTATGTCTATGTCTGTGTCTGTATCTGTATCTATGTCTGTATATGTGTCTGTCTCACTCTCATTCTCCCTTTCCATCTTCATTTTCCTCACCCCCTTCCCCATCCCCTTCCTCTTCCCCTTCTCCCACTCCTTCTGACAATACAGCACTCGAGATCTTGCTCTAAGCTGCAAACTTGCAATGTCATCGCCATCTTATACATAAGGAAAGACAGCGAAAATCACACGTTTTTGACATCTTAACATTCCCATCATCTTAAAAAAAAAAAAAAAACTATAAAAATCGACAGTAAAACGAAAAAAAACAAGCAAAACACAAATACAATCTATAAAAAAAAAAAAATGTTCAGAGGCACATAAACTATAAACACACACTTGAACAATATCTTTTCCACCTGAACCTTGAGCACTCTCTTGAAAGGTTCTTTCGTCTGGCAAGGTTCAATAAAGCTTTTCTTATTTCTTTTTTCTTAAATATATATATGTATATAAATAATGCGAAGTTTGTTGAAAGACCCATTTATTCTTGTTGCACCACTTTGCAGGATTCAACTTGTTGAGAATTCAATTTGTGTGTTTTTTTTTTCTCTCTCTCTCCCTCTTTCTGTATCTTATTTCTTTATTTTTCTAATAGTCGTTTAAAATTGTTGCATTCACATTCATATGTAAGTAGTGTTTGTTGCAGTCATCACCATGCTTAGGTTGTGTTTATTGCAAGTCTTACTTAATCCCGACTTAAGAGCTGGCTACTAATTCCATTTATTCTAGAAAAAAAAATTACCGGGAGTTTATTTATTTATTCTGTCTATCTACGTGCGTGTGTCTTTTTTTAAACTTTATTTTTGTGATGCAGGTCGGATTCATTCTATTGTTTTTTTTTTTTTTTTTTTTTTTTTTTTTTTCTTTTTTTTTTTTCTCTTTTTCTTCCTCCTTTTCTACTTTTTTTGTTTGTTTGTTTGTTAGGTGAGGAGGAGGGGGAAGGAGGTGGAGGAGGAGGAGGAGGGGGGAAGGAGGAGGAGGAGGAAGAGGAGGAGGAGGGGGAAGAGGAGGAGGAGGAGGAGGAGGAGGAGGAGGAGGAGGAGGAGGAGGAGGAGGAGGAGGAGGAGGAGGAGGATCCGTCTCCCCCTCCCCCAGCCTCACCACCACCCCCCCTCCCCCCAGACGTCAGGACAAACACGCGCGCTTGAGGTGACTAACGACCTCCCTCAGCCAATAAAAAAAGTCCCTGGATGCCATGTCCCACCCGCCTCCAAGCACTGCCTGGCACTCACACGCACTTGACCTCTTGCGTTCGAGGGGAGAGGGGAGAGGGGAGAGGGGGTGGTGGGATACGGGGGAAGGGGGGGTCAGGCGGCACTTCATTGATCTCCTGATTTGTGTTGGGGGTAGGGGGTAGGGGGTCGGGGGAGAAGGACGAGGAGAGGGGGGTATGAGGCCGGGGTGCAGGGGTTGGAGAGAGAGGTTAAGAGGAAGGGGAAGAGTGAGAAAAGGGGAGAACGGCGAATGAGGTAAGAGGGGGGGGGGGGAGTGGACGAGAGTGATAAAGAGGAGAGAGAGAGCGAAAGAGAGAGAGAGAGAGAGAGAGAGAGAGAGAGAGAGAGAGAGAGAGAGAGAGAGAGAGAGAGAGAGAGAGAGAGAGAGAGAGAGAGAGAGAGAGAGAGAGAGAGAGAGAGAGAGAGAGAGAGAGAGAGAGAGAGAGAGAGAGAGAGAGAGAGAGAGAAAGAGAGAGAGGGGATGAAGTACTATCTGGACTTCTGGCACTGTCCTGATTTCGGCCCCCTCCTCTAAGCATTGTTCGCCGTCTGGCACTGCTTAAGCACCATCCGCCTCGGTACTTGCGGCTGCTGCACCTGTGGCACCATCTGCCGCCTTCTCTTGGCTGCGCCCTCGTCTGCGCCCAGCTGGCTCGCACATTAAGCGTATTTACGTAGGCCTATAAAAGCAAAGTACTTTTAACCCTCCCTCCCTCGTGCCTGCTGCTTCGTTAAGGTGACTCTGCTAATGGGTGTGATAGGGGAGAGTGAAGGTAAACGGGCTAAGTCCACGAGACAAAGCAGAGTAACGTTGCGGGTAGCGCGGCATCACAGGGTGTGTGTGTGTGTGTGTGTGTGTGTGTGTGTGTGTGTGTGTGTGTGTGTGTTTGTCTGTGTGTATGTGTGTGACAAAATAGGCTGGCGCGACGTCGTGGTGACACAGGAAGGGGAACCTGTGACAGTGTGTCAAA
>BOPN01000492.1:75000-77500 GCA_017312705.2 Penaeus japonicus
AAAAAAATACGATACTTCCATCCGCCTACCCAAAATACATCATTATTTTCCGTTTACAATGTCCTTTCCTTAGGCATCATCTGTTTCCCTCGTTCGCTATTAGAGTCACTTGGCTGGATCAGGATAATGAATTAGACAATAAAGAGATAAAGAATGAGTGAGAGGAGGGAGGGAGGGTGAGAGGGAGGGAGGGAGGGAGGGAGGGAGAGAGAGAGAGAGAGAGAGAGAGAGAGAGAGAGAGCGAAGAGGAGGGGGGAGTAAAGCCTGCACATGACATTTCTGCATTCGAACATTATGAGACGACTCACTGGACCGTAACACCAACCTCAGACGGAAAGGGGCAAGAGGAGCAGACAAGAGTGAAAGGAAGAACAAGAGAGGAAGAGTTGGAGGGAGAAGGGAAAGCGAGGGAGGGAAAGGAAAGGAGGAGATAAACAAGGGAGGAAGGAAGGGAAGTGAGGAGGGTAAAGGAAGGGAGGGGGGAAAGGAAGGGAGGAGGGCAAGTAAAGGAGGAGGGAAAAGGAAAAGTCGATATGAAAGGGATGTGAGGAGGGTAAATAGATAGAGAGAGAGGGAGGGAGAGCGATCGAGAGAGAGAGAGAGAGAGATAGGGAGAATGAGAGTGACAGAGAAATAAATTCTTTCTATCCAGCTTTTAATGAAGATGAAGACACAGGACAGCGACAACAAGACAGACTCGAGAGACAGATGACTTGGGGAGGGGGGGTGGGTGGTGGGAGGAAGAGAGTGAGAGAGGGAGGGAGGAAGGGAGGGAAGAAGGGAAGAAGGGAGGGAGGGAAGAAGGGAGGGAGGCAGGGATGGAGGAAGGGAAGAAGGGAGGGATGGAAGAAGGGAGGGAGGCAGGGATGGAGGAAGGGATGGAAGAAGGGAGGGAGGGAGAGGAGAGGGAGACGAAGAACACTGATAGAAGGAAGGAGACGAAGTATGTACGATAATCTGAGGACGATAATGACCCCGGAGAACATTAGAGGTGACAGCCAAGGATTAGGAACCGATCAAGATTTTTTCTCTCGAGGTGACTGGATGCTGCAGGGAAAGGGAGGAGGAGGAGGAGGAGGAGGAGGAGGAGGAGGAGGAGGAGGAGGTGGGGGAGGAGAAGGAGGAGGAGGAGGAGGAGGAGGAGGAGGAGGAGGAGGAGGAGGAGGAGGAGGAGGAGGAGGAGGAGGAGGAGGAGGAGGAGGAGGAGGAGGAGGAGGAGGAGGAGGAGGAAGAAGAAGAAGAGGAGGTGGAGAGGGAGAAGGAGGAAGAAGAGGTATATATAGATAACGATTATTGCCATAAAAAAAACACACAAAAAAACAAAAAACAAAAAAAACAACGAAAAAATGGAATAGACAGAGATACAGAGACAGAGACAGAGAGACAGAGACAGAGAGATAGCAAGCGAAAGAGAGACCGAGTGCGAAAACAGAAGAACAGAAGTTAACGGAGCAACCCACGCCCACTGGAGTGTTTATATAAGGCGGTCTCGTACAAGACAACATAGTCGTTGAACCACGGAATGTGCCAAGCTAAACAAACCTACGCAAAGGGCTTAGTAATGAATGGAAGTCATTAACATACACTACACCATCGCAGTGGGTGAAGGGGGGGGGGGGTGGAGGGAGAGGTGGGAGGGAGGGGGAGAGGGGTTTGGGTATGGGGAAGGGGTTTGGGTATGGGGGAGGGGGGTAGATGGAGGGAGGGGGGAGATGGAGGAAGGAGGGGGGGTAGATGGAGGATAAGGGGGGAGGGTAGATGGAGGAGGGGAGGGAGGGAGGGAGGGGTGGAGGGGGTAGATGGAGGAGGGGAGGGAGGAAGGGAGGGAGAGGGTAGATGGAGGATGAGGGGGGGAGGAGGGAGGGAGGGTAGAGGCCCTGTGACGGAGACGATAATTCGAACATGATTATGCGGATGATAAGAGAGACGTGGGCATTTTTCTTCCCTTTCTTTAACTTTGGAGCCATCTTTTTTTTTTTTTTTTTTTTTTTACATTTTTAAACACACACACACACACTTACACAGACACACACACACACACACACACACACACACAGACACACACACACACACACACACACACACACACACACACACACACACACACACTCACACACACACACACCACTGTCATACCTACATAGACTCATTAGCTTCTCTTCACCTCATTACAGACTTCACACTGTGCCACTGTCGTCAGTTAAAGATGTCACTGTTCTGACATCACTAACACCACTATGGTACAGCACCATATTTTTATTTTCACTATTACCACCGATAAGTTACATCATATTGCCCTCCTCATATTCATCATCATCACCACCATCATTATATGACATCATAACCTCATCCTCATTCTTACCTTACCATTCTTACGGCACTATATCTTCATGCTCAATCTCACCATCACCAAACAGCACCATATTAACCTCATCATCCTCATCACCAGCACCGTCACCGCCAAAGAGCACCATATTACCATCACCATCGCCACATTCAC
>BOPN01000492.1:82500-105000 GCA_017312705.2 Penaeus japonicus
CCCCCCCACCCAAACTCCACCCAAACTCCCCCCTTCAAAAAAAGAAAAGAATAAAAAGAAATACGCCACATCCTCCAATCGTGACGTTTTAACCAGAAAAATGACGCCATATTGGAAAAAAAGAGATCCATGACGTCATAAACATGGTAATGACATCATAAACATTGAATGACGTCATAAAACATTAAAATTATGACGTCATAAAACATTACATTAATGACGTCACAAAATATCATAATGATGGAACATTGAAAAAAAACACAACTAATGACGCCACAAAAATAACGACAAAACTTCACCGATTATAAAAATACAAAAAACAAAAAAGCATCAATGACGTCACATTACCCTTATTCCGTGACGTCACAAACACAACGATGACGTCATACGGACCCATCCCGCGTCCCAAGCAAATATTATCAGGCTTTGAGGATGTTATCTTTCACTCGACCGGATAAGCACGATCTTGTTAACAGAAGAACACTATATCCTCGTTGTATTGCGAGTGTTTTGCGATTGGCTGGGTTTACGCTCTCTGTGTGATATCGCTTTTATCGAAAGAGTGACTGCTTGCGAAATGCGGGGATGTTGCGTTGATCGAGCAATCAATTCATGTGGATTTTTTTGTTCATCTTTTTTGTTACTGCTATATTGATTCCCGTTTTTTTTCTTTTTCTTTTTTTTGAGATGTATTGTTAATTTGGTTTTATTCGTTTTTTCCTTTTCTCTTTTTCTTTCTCTCTTTCCTTCTCTCCCTCTCCCCTCTCTCTCCCTCCCCCCCTCTCTCTCTCCCTCCCCCCCTCTCTCTCCCTCTCCCCTCTCCCCTCTCTCCCTCTCTCTCTCTCTCCCCTTTCCTCTCTCTTGAACTTCCTCTCTTTTTCACTTCTACCCCAAGACAAATGATCAAGCATTCATAGTCACGATTTTCTGATTTACGAGTTTGTCTGTCACGGGAGATCAAGAGGCTGCGAGATACGGCTGTTTGTCCGTCGCTGATTGCTTAATTGCCTTTGAAGAGCCCATTGCACAGCCGCGTGTTGTCCAGGACTTATTCGAGGGCGGGGCGAAGGAGGGGCGGAGGAGGGGCGAAGGAGGGGCGGAGGAGGGGCGAAGGAGGGGCGGAGGAGGGGCGAAGGAGGTGGAAGCAAAGTGGGGGTGGAGGGTTGGAGGAGGAGGAAGCAAAGTAGGGGTGGAGGGTTGGAGGAGGAGGAGGAAGCAAAGTGGGGGGGGAGGGTTGGAGAAGGAGGAAGCAAAGTGGGAGGGGGGAGGGTTGGAGGAGGAGGAAGCAAAGTGGGGTGGAGGGTTGGAGGAGGAGGAGGAAGCAAAGTGGGGGGGGAGGGTTGGAGGAGGAGGAAGCAAAGTGGGGTGGAGGGTTGGAGGAGGAGGAGGAAGCAAAGTGGGGGGGGAGGGTTGGAGGAGGAGGAAGCAAAGTAGGGGTGGAGGGTTGGAGGAGGAGGAAGCAAAGTGGGGGGGGGGGAGGGGTGGAGGAAACAAGGTGGGGGAAGAGGAGGAGGGTAGAAGGAGGAGAAAGAGGGGGAGGAAGAGGAATAGGAGAGGAGAGAGAGACACAGAGAGTGAGTGAGAGAGAGAGAGAGAGAGAGAGAGAGAGAGAGAGAGAGAGAGAGAGAGAGAGAGAGAGAGAGAGAGAGAGAGAGAGAAAGAGAGAGAGAGAGAGAAAGAGAGAGATAGAAAGTCAGAGAGAAAAACACAATACAATAAAAAAAAACTGGACAAAACCAAATAATCAAACAAAATAAACAAAAAAAAAAAAAAAAAAAAAAAAAAAAAAGACAACATAAAGACACAAGCACTGTCTCTAACGACAAACAGGTGCAACGTGACCATCAGGTGTCTAGTGGTCTTCCTATTTCACACGCCCCCCTCTCTCCTCTTTATTTCTTTCGCTCTTTCGCTCTTGCTCTCTCTCTCTCTCTCTCTCTCTCTCTCTCTCTCTCTCTCTCTCTCTCTCTCTCTCTCTCTCTCTCTCTCTCTCTCTCTCTCTCTCTCTCTCTCTCTCTCTCTCTCTCTCTTGTTCTCTTATTCTTCCCTCCCGTTAACATAAATCCCAACATTATTTCTACAGTTCACACATAGACTTAAAGTCAGGAATATAGACTTTATAAAGCCAGTTTAAGTCAGGTGGAGCATAGAGGATAGAGGATAGAGGATAAGGGATAGGAGGGAGGAGGAGGGGGGAGAGGGGGAGAGTGGGGGGGGGGATCTCGCGGCTTGACCGTGCACTGCAACTGACACTGACTGACTGACTGCATCGGCCGTGACGAGACTCGTTAAACTGTCAGTCATCGTCAGATTCTCGTTTGTCTTAATGTTGTCAGCAAGTTCTACTTCTGTCATCGGGGGAGGTCATGGAAAGGGGGGTAGGGGGAAGGGGGAAGGGGGAAGGGGGTAAGGGGGAAGGGGGGGAGCAATGCTGGATGTGAATTGGGGGGGGGGGAGGAGGTTGTGGTGGGGATTTGGGTACGAGGTTGTTTCGAATGTTGGAGGTTGGGGAAGAATGAGGGGTATGGGGGGAGGGGGCGGAGTGAGGGAGGGGATATAGGGTGATATCATTCTGATCAGAATTTCACTGACAAAGCAGGGAAAGTGTATGTGTGGGGGGAGGGGGCGGAGTGGGGGAGGGGATATAAGGTGATATAAGTGATATCATTCTGATCAGAATTTCACTGACAAAGCAGATAAAACTTCACCTGAGGGAGCCATTAAAGAGACGCGCCTCGACCATCCGCCCACGTTGCACTCGAAACACGACCTGCAACTCCGTGAATTATATCACGACTTTTGCGACTCGCGTTTTGACGCCATAAATTACCTTCTGACACAAAGCCCTGGACGATGACGTCATAAATCATACTCTGACGTCATAAATCACACTCTGACGTCACAAATCATCCTCGGACTTCAAGCCCTGAACAGAGACATCATAAATCACCAAAGTACTGCAACGTTGCACGACTGATACGACTGCAGTACATCGCGCGCGCACACGTAGTCGTACGAGTGCACAGTATCCCCTTTCATTCTGCTGTACACAACAACAGCGACCTCAGAAAGCCATAATTCACCGACTGATTATCACGCCAGGCTGACAAAGGTCCTTTTAGTGGGTCATACTACAACCGTAAGAGTTTTTACGACAGGGATACATAACACCCAACATAATCGCCCTGTAACATTATCTTTGTAGTTTGTGTAACAAGAAGAAATGCACATTAGCGCGTCAAGTATAGATCAACAGGGCTGTTTGTCGTTCATCCTACCCTTGCGATACCCGGCCTTAATCCTTACATCCTACGGAATTCGCTGTAAACTTGTTGTATGTCTGTGTTTCATGTTCGTGTTTGCTCCTTCTTCGTCTTCTTTTTTTTTGTTATCTTGTTTATCATTCTTGTGTTTGTTTCTCTTACGTGATTTGATTCCGTGTTCGTACATCTATATTCACACTTATCATCCCGACTCTCGTAAGCTCCCTACGGGTCAGCTGCACTGTATCCTGATGCACCACACTCACCATAT
This sequence comes from Penaeus japonicus, assembly GCA_017312705.2. Taxonomy (NCBI): domain Eukaryota; kingdom Metazoa; phylum Arthropoda; class Malacostraca; order Decapoda; family Penaeidae; genus Penaeus; species Penaeus japonicus. The sequence goes on from BOPN01000492.1 coordinate 86,035, forward strand.
CCAACGCATCCTGCTTCACTGTACCCATCTAGACGCATCATACCCGCTCTGTGCCCCTGGAGCTCAAACTATACTGCACCGACCACAGGGCTAGCGTAGCGCCCCTGACTCCCATCCCTTCCCCTCTCCCCCTCCCCTACTCTCTTCCTCCCTTCCTCTGTCCTTAACCCCCTTCCCCTTCCCCCTCCCCTACTCTCTTCCTCTGTCCTTAACCCCCTTCCCCTTCCCCTATCCTCCCCTCATCTACCATCCTTTCCCTCCCCCTTCCCCTCCACTACCATTCTTTCCTTTCCCCCTCCCCTCCCCTTCCCTTTCCCCTGCCCTCCTCCCTCTTCCTCAATCCTAACCCCCCCTTCCCTCCTCCCCCTCACCTCCTCCCCTTCCCCCCACCCCCTCCCCTTCCACCCCTTCTGCACCGCTCTGTCTCCCAGCAGAATGCACGATAATTGTTGTTTATGGTGGTCAGGCTGGCTAGGTGGCGAGAGGAGGGAGGGAGGGGGAGGGAGAGAGGAGGGAAGAGGAGGAAGAGAGGAGGGAGGGGGGGAGGGAGGGGGAGGGATGGGGAGGGAGTGAGAAGGGGGGAGAGAGGGAGGAAGAGAGGAGGGGGGAGGGAGAGAGGAGGGAGGGAAGGGGAGGGGAAGTTGAAAGGGAGGGAATGAGGGGGGAGAGAGAGAGGGAGAGAGAGAGAGAGAGAGAGAGAGAGAGAGAGAGAGAGAGAGAGAGAGAGAGAGAGAGAGAGAGAGAGAGAGATTGAAAAGGAGAGAGAAAGAAAAAGAGAACACGAAAGAAAGGAAGAGAAAAGGAAAGAAAGGGAGAGATAAATCAAGAAACCAAGAAAAATAATGAGAAAGAGAGAGAGCAAAGAAACAAAAAACAAAAAAACAAAAAGACTTGACATACAGGCCGTCAAAAGCGAGATATCCTAAACGGGGACGAGAAGATGAGAAGAGATGAGAAGTCGGCAGAGAGGGATTGAAGACCCGGCAAATGAGAGAATTAGAGAGGAGGTTCGAGGGGGAGGTAAGGGAGGGGCAGGTGAGGGGGGGGGGGGGGGGGGGGGGGGGGGGGGGGGAGGGGCATGGACCAAGAGGCGCTGGGATCACCCTATAATATAGCATCGGAATTATAACACTTAGGGAAATGGTGGACTGCTTATTGGCGGCCGCGGTGTGACTGCCGGACGCACGAGTAATTAATGCAGTCATCAAGGAGCAACTCAGACGTGTGGGTCGAGGGGGAGAAGGGGAAAGGGGTGGGGGTAGGGGAATGGGGTGGGGGAATGGGGTAGGGGAATGGGGTAGGGGTAGGGGGTGGAGGAGCATGGGATGGAGGGGCAGGGAATGGGGGGACATGAGGGGGTATGTGGGTGGGGGTGACAGGGCAGGGGGGGGGGGGGGAGTAGGATTAGGAGGAGGGATGGGGTGAGGGCGCTTTGGAAGAGCTAGGCGTAGGCATGTGCGAGAATAGAAGAGAAGAAATAAAGTGCTAGAACGCGAGCAGGCCAGAGAGAAAGAGAGAGAGAGAGAGAGAGAGAGAGAGAGAGAGAGAGAGAGAGAGAGAGAGAGAGAGAGAGAGAGAGAGAGAGAGAGAGAGAGAGAGAGAGAGAGAGAGAGAGAGAGAGAGAGAGAGAGAGAGAGAGAGAGAGAGAGAGAGAGAGAGAGAGAGAAATAACGAGAGAGAGAGAGAGAGAGAGAGAGAGAGAGAGAGAGAGAGAGAGAGAGAGAGAGAGAGAGAGAGAGAGAGAGAGAGAGAGAGAGAGAGAGAGAGAGAGAGAGAGAGAGAGAGAGAGAACGCGAGCAGGCCAGAGAGAAAGAGAGAGAGAGAGAGAGAAAGAGAGAGCGAGAGAGAGAGAGAGAGAGAGAGAGAGAGAGAGAGCGAGAGCGAGCGAGAGAGAGAGAGAGAGAGAGAGAGAGAGAGAGAGAGAGAGAGAGAGAGAGAGAGAGAGCGAGAGAGCAGGCCAGCACACGGCGAGGAGATCAAAGCCCCCGACACCATTTTCTTCAATGAATAAAGAGTAAAAATCGCTTCGTCACGCCATGAAGAGAGGGTGTTATTCACTCTTTTACCATCAGGTTCATTTTCTTTTCATCATCATCTTCTTCATCTCTCTTCAGTTCCTTCACTTTAATGCTTCCTGATCTCCTTCCAGAAAAGAGCCCCCTCCCCCTCCCTCCCCCTCGCTCTCTCTCCCCTCCTCCCTCACTCTCTCTTCCCTCACTTCTCCTTCTCCTCTCCCTCCCTCCCCCCACCATTTTTTTTTCTTCTAATAATCTCATGATTTCTTTACTCGTGTCTCCTCCTGAAGTAAAATGATCGTGATAATCATGCTGATAATTAGGATAATAATGATAACGATGATAATAATAATGATGATGAAAGTATCAGTAATTGTGATATCAACAATAATAATAGAATTTAAGAAATCCTAATACCAACAGAAACAACAACAAAGCAACAAAATAAAAGAACAACAAAACAACAATAACGGCCATATAACTATCATGATAATCTTCAATCCATTAATATCATTACCGATCAATCTCTAAAGAAAAAAAAATCTCGAAAAAATAACAACCTGATGTCTTTATTTATCGATCTCAAAAAAAAAAAAAAAAAAAAAAAAAAAAAACACGAATCGTTTACGCTTGACTGCACCTTCCTCGTCGGGCACGGAATGTTCGCCTTAATTGCCCGTATGTGCGGGGCCCGTCAGGTGGTCGCGGCGACACACGGCGTAACGTGCCCGGGCTGTTACCGTGACGGTTGATGGTCTCGTGACGATAGTCGTGGTGGTTTTTTGGTTGTGTGGTGGTTGTTGTGGTTGTATTTGGCGTTTTTATTTTGATGTTGTTATTATCACTGTGATCATCTTTATTATTGTTATCTTTATTATCTATCGTCAGAATTGTTATCATTATCGTTATCATTATTATTAACATCCTTTTATTAATTCTTATTATCATTATTATAATAAACATTATTATTATCATTAGTAGTAGCACAAGTAGTAATAGTTTTCTATTAACAGTAATAACAATGATAGTTTGATTATCTTTAAGAACAGTAGCACCAATAGTAGCCGTCGTAGCAAGGTCCTATTAGTCATGCACACACACACACACACACACACACACACACACACACACACACACACACACACACACACACACACACACACACACACACACACACACACACACACACAAACACACTCACACACACACACACACACAAACAGCTGACGCGATATTATCTCCCAACTTCGAGATAAATCAAGAAATATATCATGTCTAAACGTGATTCATGTCGGTGTCCAAAAGAGATCAATACCCACTCAATCTTAGCAAGCATATGTTCCCATCATACCCCACAGGATATGCTGCATGGGAAGTATATCGGTGCATCTACCACTTGATATATCTCGCCATGCACTTGTAATGTTAAGGATGCATTCCTTAAAAAAAAGAGAATGATAATTATAATAATAATGATAACAATAGTTCAAGAGAAAGCGCTCGTCTCTATGTGTGCTTTTGTTTCCATAATTACTATATGGATCCTTAAAATAAAAATAATTATAATAAACAGAAAGAATTCGAAGAAATATTGCCATACGTAATATACCAAGAATGTTCACCATCTAATGTTTTTTTTTTTTTTTTTTTTTTTTTTTTGTGTGTGTGTTCCGTATATTATAGAACTTTCACAACTTTCCAGTAGCGGGCTTTTCAGTTCCAGCTGACCCGCGGCTATTTTAAGTTTTAATAACTAAATAACATCATGTCTCGCTCTTCTCCTTCTTCTTTTTCCTCCTCCTCCCCTTACTCCCCTCTCACTTTCCTTCCTCCTTCACCACTTCCCCCTCCTTCTTCCTCCCTCTTCAGCTCTCATCTTTTCCCCATCACCTCCTTCCCCTCCACCCCTCCATTGCTCTTCCTTCCCTTCCCCCTTCCTCTCCCTTCATCCCCCTCTCTCCACACCTTCAGCCCCCCCCCCGCCCCCCTCTCTCTCCCTTCACCCCCCGCCCCCCTCTCTCTCCCTTCACCCCCCGCCCCCCTCTCTCCACACCTTCAGCTACCGCCCCCCTCTCTCTCCCTTCATCCCCCCCCGCCCCCCTCTCTCTCCCTTCATCCCCCTTCCTCCCCCCCCACTCCCCTTGCAGCCCCGAGAAGGAGCTACAACATCTTGGCTCACTATTCTTAGCCGACTTTGTAAGGTTCTTGAGTGTCTTTATTACACCGTGGTCGAGATGCGGTCATTCATTAGCGGGGGCGCATGCGACTCTCGACCGTGCGCCCGGTGTCTGTAAGGGCGAGACTGTGGAGCTCTGTGGGCTGAAGACTTAATCATGGCCGTGGGGAAAAAATGGCTCACGGTAAAATGCCCGAACAATGACGCCTTACAGAAATCCCGAAGACTTAGTTAAAAAAAAAGGGGAGAGAGAGAAAAAAGGAAGAAAAATAACATTTACCGCTTCTTTCTCTTCCTGTTCCTCTCTTCCCTCCTCCCTCCTCCCCTCTCCCCCCTAACTCCTGTCTCCTCCTCCTCCTCTTCTTTTCTCTTCCTCTTTTTCTCATGTTCTTCTCTCTTCGTCTCAGAAATGGTTTGATACTTCCTTGAGAGGTAGTGAGGTGTGAGCTCATACTCATGCACGCACAAGCACGCACAAGCACGCACACACACACACACTCTCAGACACACACACACACACGAGCACATACACATACAAGCACAAACACAAACACACAAACATAAACACGTACATCCACAAATACAAACACATACAAACACAAAGACACAAACACATACATACATACAAAAACAAACAAACAACCACACCTAAAAAAACAAACCAACCCCCATCATCCAACAAACAAAATTTAATGGGCAACCCTTACAAACAACCAACCAAACCCATTAACCATTCTTAAAACCTCCCAAATACAGAATAAAACAAGTCACACCCCCTTCCCCACCCCCACCCACCCCCTCCCTTCCTCTCCCCCCCCCCCTCAAAAAAAAGCCCCCCACCCTTAAAAAAAAAAACAAAAAAAACCCATCGGGCAACACAAAGAACCACCTAATCACCACCAGCAAAACACCCTATTGTCTAATGGTACAACAACCCATTAACCATTGCCACGGGACGAAGGTATATTTCACCTTCGGCTCCGCTCTTTCAGGTAAGTAAGGAAGAACATCACACTTTACCTCTTATTTCCTCTTATTTCCTCTTGCCTAAGTAGTCGTTCTCTTTATTTTGTTCATCTCTTGATACAATCTTAGCGACATATTATAAAGAAAATAAAAATATATAAATATAGAACAAAAGAGGAGGAGAGAATGGAACATTTCGAGTTCAAAATTATTAAAAAGAAAAAAGAAAAAGAAAAAGCGTATAAATTCTATTTCAAAGAATTGCAAGAACAGTATCTTTCTGACCCCGAGGATGAAGTAATTATAATCAACATAGAAGCTCCAGCCTCATAAAGCGGTCGTAAAACGGAAAATATTTCTGGGTGGGGAGGCAAGAGGAGGGTGGGACTGGGGAGAGGGGGGAGGAGCAGGAGGAGCAGGAGGAGGGGACTAGGGAGAGGGAGGGAGATAGAGGAAGAGGAGGAGGAGGAGGATGAGGAGGAAGGGAATGGGGAGAGGGGGAGGGAGGAGGAGGAGTAGGGGAAAGAGGAGGAGGAAGAGAAGGAGGAGAAGGAGAAGAAGGAGAAAGAGAAGAAGAAGAAAAAGAAGACGAAGTCTGAGGAGGAGTAGGAGAGGGGGAAGGAGGAGGATGTGCAGAATGAAGAGGAGGAGAAAGAAAGAAAAAAAAAAGAAAGAGCAAGAGAATAAAAAAGAAGAAGAAGAAGAGAAAAAACAGGAACAAAATAACAAAGAAAGACGCCGCTTCCACCAGGACAAAAGCCAAAGCCAAAGCCAAGACACCCACCGCCCTCTCCGATCATGATATCACGTCTTATCACCTTAATAATCCAAAGAAGCAGGAAACACGTCTTTCTCTCGAAGGCTCAGTCACCCGTGAGAGGAACACAGGCGGGGCAAGCGTGTGATGTCTCTCTCTTCGCACCGCGGTACAGGACCATCCCCGAAGCATAAGTGAGAAGAATTCCGTTTCGATTTTTATTTTGGATATGCTCTCCTAAAGGGTGAGTTTTTTTCTTTTTCTGTGTGGTTCCTTTAAGTGTGGATACTTGAGTGTGAGACTGCAGAGGTGCTGGCTGATTAAGTGTGACTCCTTAAGTGTGATTCCCGAAGTGTGGATGCTCTTCGAGTTGGTTCTTAAGCATGACTTTCTCTTGACTGTGTCCCTCCATGTCCCTTCCTCCCTCCCTCCCTCCATGCTTTAAACTTCCCTTCACCCCTTCCCTTTCCTTCCCCCCTTCCCCCCTTCCTCTTCACCTCACCCCTACCCCCTTCCCTTACCTCCTCCCCCTTCCCCTTCCCCTCACCATTTCCTGTTCCCCTTCCCTCCCCCCCTTCCCCTTCCCTTCCCTCTCCCTTCCCCTCCCTTCACCTCCCCCTCCCCCCTCCCCTCCCCTTTCCCCTCCCCCTCCTCGGCGTCCGCTCTGGCACCCTCCAGACGCGGGCCTTCGAAGGACCACCTAGTGTGACGACCTCTTCACCTGAGGAGGTAAGGCTATGACGGCGCTCATGACTAAGTATGGCCCGTGTCCCTCCCAGCCCCGCCTGCCGTCATGCACGCGATCCTCTCGTTTGACGGGGGGGAGGGAGGGAGGGAAGGAGGAGGAGGAGAAGGAGTGCATGATCCTATCCGCTGGCCGAACCTCCATCTCCAACGTCTTCATCACTATTTCCAGTGTACCATTGTCATCACCCGAGAAGTTTCGGCTTGGCGCGCGATGAAGTTCCTTGGTCCGAGTTTGACTTTTCTTTAATTTTTTTTTTCTTAATTTTCTTCTATATGCTATCCTTCGAAGTGTGAAAGAAAGGAGACGAAGGCAAAAAAGCAAACAAACAAGAAAGAAGAAGAAGAAAAAAAAACAGACATCCACGAAAGCCCAAATCCACGAAACCGCAAATCAACGACGGCCCAAATTAACGAAAGCCCAAATCCACGACGGCCCAAATCATCAAAGGCCCAAATCCACGACGGCCCAAATCCAGCAAGAGCGAGTCCGAAATGGCACACAAAGGGGCGACAAAACGCGGGGTGCAGCGAGGACAAGACTTGACGCTCGACCGCAAAAATTCGCTAACAATGAGACGACAAAATCGGCTACATAATCAACCAAGACACTCTATCAAATAATTGACAGAAAAAAAAGAGAAAAAAAAGAAAAAGAAAAAAACGAGGAGAAGAAGAGAAGAAAATAAAAGGCCAACACCCCCCAGACCACCGCCACATGTTGCAGAAAAGTGCAGTGCAACCATGCCCGAGGCCTCGTACGCGGTGTCCCCAATGTAATAACTTTATCCACAAGTACCGGTTTTCGCCAGAACACCGAACCAACCCGCCATCACCACCGCTACGGCAGCCGCTGTAATAACTTTATCATCCGCCGAAGGTACCGATGGAACTTCCCTTGATACCCTACCACCTCTACCCCCATCCCTACCCCAACCCCTAGCCCTAGCCCCACCCTATTCCTAGCCCCATCCCCACCCTGTCCCTACCCCTACCCCTACCCCTACCTCCTAGCCCCAGCCTCCACATGCTTCTTTTACCATACACATGTTTCTCGGGTGTGACCCTTCCACCTTCTCTTCCTTTCTCTCTTCATTCTCTTTTTTCTCTCTATCTTCGTCTTTTTGTTTCTCCTGCTCCTTCTCTTTCTCCTCTTTTTTTTCTACTTTTTTGTTCTTCCTTCTCCTTTTCCTTTTCCTCTTCTTCTCCTCCTCTTCCTCTCTCTCCCTCTCCTCCTCCTCTTTCTCCCTCTCCTCCTCCACCTCCTCCTCCTCCCTCTCCCTCTCCTCCTCCCTCTCCCCTCTCCTCCTCCCTCTCCCTCTCCCTCTCCCTCTCCCTCTCCTCCTCCTCCTCCTCCTCCTCCTCCCTCTCCCTCTCCTCCTCCCTCTCCCTCTCCTCCTCCCTCTCCCTCTCCCTCTCCCTCTCCCTCTCCTCCTCCTCCTCCCTCTCCTCCTCCTCCTCCCTCTCCTCCTCCTTCCACTCCGCATCTCACACCGCCAGACCTTTCTTAATAACTTCATCCGCGAAGGTCGATCTAAAAGCAGCAATTGGATATCATCTAATAACTTCATCTATGAGGCGGCGGTACGAGGGAGGAGGAGGGGGAGGAGGAGGAGGAGGAATTGGAAATGGAGGAGGGGGAAATGGAGGAGGAGGAAAAGGAAATGGAGGAGGAGGAAAAGAAGGGAGGAGGAGGAGGGGAAAATGGAGGAGGAGGAGGGGGAAATGGAGGAGGAGGAGTTGGAGGAGGAGGAGTTGGAAATGGAGGAGGAGGAAATGGAGGAAATGGAGGAGGAAAAGAAGGGGGAGGAGGAGGAGGAGAAAGAGGAGAAGAAGAAGAACTACAACAACAACAAAAATGATGACAAGAAAAAAAAAGAAGAAAAGAAAAATAATAATAATAAAAATAAGAAAAGGAAAACCAAGAAAGAGAAAAAAATAAGCCAGAAAAAAAAGAAAGAAATATAAGCAGAGGAATTCAAGCAAGACAACGAAAAAGCGGAAAATAATAAGGATGAGAAGGAAATACTTTGTTAACAGCCAGAGAAAGACGTCAAAGTTTTTGGCCAGACAGTTTCAACATCGAGACAGCGGCAGTCATGCATTATGTCATTAAATATCATGCAGTAAGAGAACTGCGCCTTTCAATTAATTTGATGCTATTAAACACCACATCATTGTTGGAATCATAAATCTTTGCAGCGTCTGAAGCCAGAGAGAATGAGAGAGAGAGAGAGAGAGAGAGAGAGAGAGAGAGAGAGAGAGAGAGAGAGAGAGAGAGAGAGAGAGAGAGAGAGAGAGAGAGAGAGAGAGTAAAATAAAGAGAGAAAGATTGATAAAGAGATGTAAAATAAAGAGAGAAAGTAGATATACGACAAAAATAAAATAAAGAGAGAGAAAGAAAGCGAGTGAGATCGACAAACAGATATACAATAAAGATAGAGAGAAAGAGAGAGAAAAAGCCCGCGCACGCGAGAGAGAGAAAGAGAGAGAGAACTAACTAAACAAAAACAGAGAGAAAGATAGAGAGCGACAGAAAGTGGAGGCAGGCGTCGTCAGAGAGCAGCATCACGTGACTTGTGAAGATCTGCCATCACAGCGGGTCCATCCCCTGCACCACGTGTGTGTATGTGTGTGTATGTTGTCAGGTTTCTCAATTATCAGTTTGTGTAAGCAAATTATTCGAGTTGACTTATGCTAATTGAGTCTAAGGTAGAGTCTTCTTCAAGACGTAAGTGTCGGGTCACTTTCAAGATGTCTTTTATATTATCCTTTTATACTATGTTCTGTGACGAAGGATTTTCACCAAGAAGTGTTTCGTCACCGTTAAAGGATTTTTTTTTCTTTGTAAGATTGTTTTGCTTGCTTTATCTTGGTTGTCTTATCTCCCTTATCACTTGGTTCGCGCGTGGATTTGATAAAGGGGTTGAAGTTAAGTAGATATGGGGAAAAAAATTAATTGTACTACGTGTTCATTGCATGAGGTGGAGCCACATGTGAATGATAAATATTATCAGTATAACAGGTCTGCCAGTAGTAATACAGCGATACATTATATCGTAAATATACTCTGTCTGACAAGTTCCTCCTCCTCCTCCTACTTCTTCTTCTTCTTTTTTTCTTCTTCTTCCTCTTCTCCTGCTCCTTCTCCTCCTCTTCTCTTTTTTCTTCTTCATCTCCTACCCGTTCCCCCTTCTCCTTCTCCTTGCCCATCCCCTTCCTCTCCATGCTCTCTTCCTTCTTCCCTTTCCTCTACCCCCCTTCTCCTTCTACTTTTCCTACTTCCCCCTTCTCGCCCCTCACCCCCTCCCTCCGCATAGTACCTCGAAGGCCAGCGCTGGGCATGGCAAAGATCTCAAGCAGCCATGGCAAAAACCTTTTTTTTCTTCTTCTTTTTTTTTTTCTTTTTTTTTTTTGCAATACCTACCCCAAACCCGCAAGTCTCTGTCTGGTTCAGACCTTAGACACTCTTGGCCAGGGGCGGTCTGTGTCTGGACATTATACAGGTTATCATGCACATTTTCGTACGCACATAGAAGCATATTTGAGGCATGTTCGTAGCCTGTATATACGAACAATGGTATGTGTGTTCGTGCGTTTCATTCCGTTTCGAACTTTGAGTTTATTTATGAATATTTTTTATGTGAATACTATGAGAATTTAATACACCAAACGATTAGGTATAAAATGTTCAGAAAACTATTTTGAATTTTCTAATAAAATAATAGTTTTCTTCAAAGCGATCTTCCAAAACGCCGATGAGACCAATCGCCATTTTGTTTCTGCTTCGAATATTTTTTTTTTTCGAAACAGTTTCAGATATTTAACGAACAACCCTCTCTTATTCAATCGTCTTTTATCCACCGCTTTTAGCTTTATTCATATATGAAAGATAATCTGGTTATCTTATTCATATTCAAGCTTTTCTATCCGAGAGTTTGATTGCAACCAAGAGATGCAATATAGCAACGGAAGTAGTTCTATCAGCGCGTTTGTTCCAAAAAATCAAAGATAGAATTTTATATTTACAAATATATATATATAAATATATATATATATATATATATATATATATATATATTTATATATATGTATATATATATATATATATATATATATATATGTATATATATATATATATATATTTATATATATGTATATATATATATATATATATATATATATATATATATATATATATATATATATATATGAATACACACACACACATACATATATATATATATACAAATATTTATAAGTCATATATAAACCAAACATAGAAGTTGTCGAAATCTGGGTAATGTATCACCTACATAACCTATTTTGACCAAATCTCACAAAATAGTTTTCCTTTGTTTCCATACGATTTTCACCCTGAAAAGCCGTTGCAAAGAGACAAAAAAATTACATATGAATTTTCTTTATCATTAAAACTTTAAACAAAATCAGAGAAAAACAAAAGAAGTAAAAAAAAAAAAAAAAAAGAAACACTAAAAACGACAAAAACTTATAACATACTAAAGAAATCATGAAATAAAGAAAAAAAAGAGATAAAATAAAAATAAAAAAAGAAGAGAGAAACCACAACTTCAAAAACAAAAGAAAAGAGAGACAAGGCGAGAAAACAAAAGAAAGAAAGAGAGAGAGAGAGAGAGAGAGAGAGAGAGAGAGAGATCTCAACACTGAAAAGTCCTCAAGCACATTTTCGGAATGGCGCGCCGGGGGGATGCAGGGACGTGAATACACTCAAAGACATTTTACCTGCTCATAGAAACGTGGCGGAGAAGAATGAGCAGAATGCAAGCAGAATGCAAGCAGAAGCGCTAAACGTCACTTTCCATTCACACAAAACTGTTGCGAGGAAACTGAGATTTGTTTTTGTCTTTCTTTTTTTTTGGATGGGAGGGGGAGGGAGGGGGAGGGGTAAGGTTGACAGAGCAGTTGAGTTTTGTCTTCATTCACACTTTCTTTTGTTTGTGGGAGGAGACGAAGAGGAGGAGGGGGACGAGAAGGATGAGAAGGAGGAGGAGGAGGAGGAGGAGGAGGAGGAGGAGGAGGAGGAGGAGGAGGAGGAGGAGGAGGAGGAGGAGGAGGAGGAGGAGGAGGAGGAGGAGGAGGAGGAGGAGGAGGAGGAGGAGGAGGAGGAGGAGGAGGAGGAGGAGGAGGAGGAGGAGGAGGAGGAGGAGGAGGAGGAGGAGGAGGAGGAGGAGGAGGAGGAGGCGGAGGAGGCGGAGGAGGAGGAGGAGGAGGAGGAGGAGGAGGAGAAGGGGGGCGAGGAGGATGAAGGAGGATAAGAAGAAGAAGAAAGAGGAGGAGGCAAAGGAAGTGGTGGAAGAATGCAGCAGGAAAAACAGAAAAAGGAAGAGAAGGAGGAAGAGGAAGAAGAAGATCAAGTAAAATAAAGGATTAAGACAGAGGCAAGGAAGAGGAAGAGAGAAGAAGAGAAAGAGAAAGGTCTATCAGAGGAATATATGACACTTCTGCAATGCCAGTTTTATAAATAAGTCATTCAGACGCGAGATGAGCTGCCATGTTGCATATTCTAATGTTTATCTGAATAAGTTTTTAATTTCAGCATAACATATCTTACTGCATTTCCCTTTAGGATGATATATTGGAAAAATAATGTTATTACCAAGATTTAAACATGGATAAACGTATTACTCTCTGTACATACATACAAATTAATATCCCATAATACAAATAAGCACACATATATGTATATGATTGTATAAATATACATACATACATACATACATACATACATACATACATACATGCATATATATATATATATATATATATATATATATATATATATATATATATATATATATATATATATATATAAAACGTAAACCTTAGAATCGCCAAGACTTACCGCAGTGGAAGCGACGGATAGACACCGATAGACTTGTCGCAACCGATAAACAAGCGTGCCACGACACTCCCCGACTCCCAAGCACTTTCCTAGCACTTGTCACTCCTCGCCAGGGATGACACACACACAGACCCGAGGAGTGAGATCCGGAGGACCTTCACGCCAAGGAGAATACCCGCCGAAGGATTTGCAGGAAGGTCACTCACTCGCGAAGGGGTGTTTGGGGTTTGGGGTGGAGGGTGGGGGTGGGGGTTGTAGGGGGGAGGGTTGGGGGGTGAAGGGTTTTCTTTTGAAGGTTGTAGTGGACACAGCGGATATAGAAATGTATCTCGGTTGTCTTCTCTAAAGCACTTCCTGTGACGCCCGTCAGTAATGGAGATTATTCTTGTTTTTCTGTGATCATTTCCAGGACTTTTAAAACAGAGGTTTGCTTTGTTTCGTTTTTTTCGTTTTTGTTTTCTCTTCCGGGATATTTCGAGACCCTAGGTTTGCGGTTCACCATCCCGGGCCGAGATGAATATGGCGATGATGCTCCAGACTTCAGCTCACGGATGCTGGAGATGACAATGATAAGAGAAGAGAGAGAGAGAGAAAGAAAGATGCAGAATAATCGGAAGCCGAACAGGGAAGAGGGGAAGGGGATAAAAGGAACGAACACCGTGTCGGAGGAGAGGGAGAAGAAGAAGGGAGAGGAGGAGGAAGAGAAGGGAGAGGACCTAGCGCATAGGCCTACGTGGGGAAAAGTGGGAATTTTTGGGGTAAACAGGTATTACAGGTCGAAAGCAGAGGAGCAGCGGGCTTGGGGCGGACTTGTAGCTTTGTAATGCGAGGCTCCATACACGCAAGGTGGAGGAGGAGATAAATTCACGGGATATAAATAAATGGGAATAGAGACAAAATGGAAGGAAAGGGTATGGAAGAAGAGAGAGGATAAATAATAAGAGGAGAATGGGAACAAAGACGGAGATAGAGAGAGAAGTAGAGAAACCGAGACCAGGAAAGGAGCCGAGAGAAAGAGTGAGAGAGAGAGAGAGAGAGAGAGAGAGAGAGAGAGAGAGAGAGAGAGAGAGAGAGAGACGGTTCAGCGAGGGAAAAGGTATCTCAGAGAGACGCTTATAGGCCGAGGTTCTAGAGGTTATGCGGAGAGGGAGGAATGGCTGGTGTGTTTGTGGCGGTGAAGCTGCGGCGGCTGCGGCGGCTGCGGCAGGTTGGCCTGAACTTTTCCTCCTCAGCCAAGGCTATGGGATGTATGGGTCGCGAACACTGGACACCCGACGTCTGCCTCGATCTATTTGCGAACTGGCATGTATTTCACGTTTGCGTGGACACAGACACGTATATCACCAATACTAGTTCGTATTAATCGCACTGGGAACACACTGCGGGTCGGCACATATTCGTTAGTTAAACCTCTGAGGGGGCGATGACACTTAATCCACTTCATTTATTTATCACATCTTCCGTAAGGGCACAAGAGTACGGTGGTCGCGGCATGAGCATCACACAGCACAAGGGAGACGAGGCTGCCTCTCCCGACGCTCCTCATCACTTGACAGTTCACCTTCTTGTAAGACAAGTGGAGAGAAGTTGACACGTCGTTCGTAGGGACACTCATCTCTGAAGCCCTCGCAGCCTCCGCCGAGCAATGGCTCAATCACCCCGTCGATAGGATGATGCTGAGCGCTGGTCGACATCACTAATTGAGACGTCGACACCGCGGACTTCACTACCCAATCTGCTTATGACCAATCCCAGTCCGCCGCCAGCATATCATCAGCATTATATAAACTCCATCTCTTGCGGCCTCTATGCTGGCGGACCACCCAGGAAGTGTCGGGGAGCCGCCAGGGTGTAGCATGTACTCGCTCCTCGAGCCCAATACGCCTGCTTAGCTGCCGTTTTCGAGGTAAATATCCAGTGGTGTCATGTGGAGGCGAGGTGGCGCAGGTCCCGTGTGGTCGCTGGTTGGGTACTGACTAGGGCAACCAACACAAAGCCGTGCTCAGGTCGAGGAGTGGGACTGTCAGGGCCCCGGGACCACACACACGCGGCGGCCCAGACCAGGCTCGCTCCGACACCAACGCTATTTCCCGCAATCGCCGCCCCGCGCCCACCCCGGTGCGTCCGCCCGCCCTCACCTTTCGCCTCGATCCTGCGGCTCCTACGCCTTTCTCCGGGGTCACACTCGGTCACAAGCAAGCTCTCGTGTCCCTCTTGCAGGAGGACGAGCCTGCGACGTGACCAGAGACGTGCGTGTGGCCCAAGACGAGCGCGGGCCTGACGAAACTTAATGGAGAGATCTCGCAACCTTGAGAGACTCTTCGTAGACTGCGCTAACCATCCCGACCTCGGCCCAGGGACCACCGTACAGAGCGACCACCCCTAGTCCTGAGGGCCTTGGTCGCTATAAGCAGGTATTTTCTTAATTCTCTGTCTTGAGGAAGCAGGTGTCCCGGAGGCTGGGAGAAGGATGTGGGGAGATAATAACGGGGGAGGGACCCGAGTGTGGAGTTCCTCGCCCCATTGGCTCGTCTTGACCAGCCACCGTGAGAAGAGAAAAACACCCGTGACGTCACACGTATTTTGAGCAAATGAAATTATCAGGTGCATAACGTGTAACCAATGAGAGAGCTTGTTACACGGCGGTTAGGCGGCGATGGCGGGGACGAGCGAGCCCACGATAGAGATATTACCTGCGGCCGCACCTCCTGCCCCGGCCCTCATTATCGGCCGATTTCATTCTTTCCTGTCAAACCCGCTTACATCGCTCGCTATTGGCTCTATCGACGCATCGACACGTGTTCTGCGGGTTGTCGTTCTCTGTCAGAACTTACGTTGTCCCGTCGCTGGATTTCGGGGGGTGGGGGGTCGGGAGGCGGGGGGAGGGAGGGGGAGTAGGAGGGGAGGGGGTTCGAGGGGGGAAAGGGGTGGGGGTTGGGAGGACGGGAAGCTTTAGCAACAGCGACAACAATAGGTGTCTATTCACCTGTGCTACTGCTAGGGTCCATAGAACTACTCATTTTTTCCTCTCTATACACTTGTAGTTCCGTGTCCACCTGTCTATCACTACGACTACATTACTTAGTTTTCAGAATAATTTCGCAAATCTTGTACGTCAACAGGTGTTGCAGGGGGAAGTCCTCGTCGCATCAACAGGTGTTTCGCAGGAGCTCTAATTGATCTACAGGTGAGCACATTCCACTCCTCCACTCAATTAACGTGATATCCGATCTCCCTCAAAAAAAATTACGTGAAGATTCTAATCCTATTTCCTTTACAACGAGTGCTCTTGCGGATTCCTCAGAGCTGTCAATGGAGTTTGAAACAATCGTATAAATAAACAAACAACTTCGATTTGAACTGCAGCGCCCATGATGCACGAAATCAACCTAATTTTGGACATAATGCCGATAATCATACCACGGGTGGTGTTCCTACAAGCGCATTTCGGCCTCGCTTCGGCGTCGGCTGAATTGAAGTCAACTCGATTGACAAGTGTGTCGCGACGTGCAACGATTGCAACGACAGCATGGCCGACGTTGCATCAACAGCCGGCCATTGCTGTCAGAGTAAGAGCTAGAGTCAAGAGAGTAGCTCGGAGTTGAGTAGCCTACACGCCATTCGTAGAGAGTTGAAGAAAAACCCGAAAGTTGCAGCAACGCACTGTACTGCAACTTAGACACCAAACAACATTAAATTGCAACACATAAGGCATTAGGCTGCAACTTAGACACCAAATAACATTAAATTGCAACACATAAGGCATTAGACTGCAACTTAGACACCAAACAACATTAAATTGCAACACATAAGGCATTAGGCTGCAACTTAGACACCAAACAACATTAGACAGAAACAAACGAAACATAAAGCCATTAACTGGAGATTAAATAACAACAAAAACTACGACATTCGACCAACGACCCTACGAGACGACAGACCAACGACGACTCTATCTGAAGACGACCATTAGCATCACTTCAACGAAACGACCATGTTATGACGAGACATGTCTATTTGCAGTTGAGGGTTAATCGCATCTGCAACTCACTTCATTTTCCTCGTCCTCTTTTTCTCGACATGTTCAGTCATGCATGAATGAAGCAAAAAGAGAATGAGAGAGAGAGAATGAGAGAGAGAGGGGGGGGGGGAGAGGGAAAGAGGGAGAGGGAGGGAGAGAGGGAGAGGGAGAGGGAGGGAGTGAGTGAGGGAGGGAGGGAGGGAGGGAGGGAGGGAGGGAGGGAGGGAGGGAGGGAGGGAGAGAGAGAGAGAATAAGATAGATAAATAGATAGATATATAAAGATAGAGATAGATATATAGAGAGAGCGAGAAAGAATAAGATAGATAGAGAGAGAGCGCGCGAAGAGGAAGAAACAAAGACGCAACTTTTCTATATCTCTCAAGTTATCGCGTTTATATAAACTGGTTACATCCGAATGCCACGAAGAGAGGTAGGAGGTAGGGTAGGGGGAGGCAAAGGGGATGGGGGGAGGGGAGTAGTAGAAGGGGAGAATGGAGGGGGGGTAGAGGGGATAGGAGGGGGTGGAGAGGTCTTAGGTCGTATCTCGTGACAGGATACTCCCCCTCCCTACTCTGCATGGCAGTATGGCTGGGCGTAAGTGTCTCCCACCTCTTTCTTTCTCTCTCTCTCTTTTTCTTTTTCTTTTTCTTTCTCTTTTTATTTCTCTTTCTTTCTCTTACTCTCTCTCTTTTTTTCTTTTTCTTTCTCTTTCTCTTTCTCTCTCTTTCTCTTTCTCTCTCTTACTCTTTCTCTCTCTCTCTCTCTCTCTCTCTCTCTCTCTCTCTCTCTCTCTCTCTCTCTCTCTCTCTCTCACTCTCACTCTCCCCCTCCCCTCCCTTTCCCCCTCCCCCTCCCTCTCCCTCTCCTTCTCCCCCTCTCCCTCCCTCTCCCACTCCCTCCCCCTCTCCCTCTCTCACTCACTCCCCCCATGATGTCCCCTCGGGCCCAGAGCGAAGGCACGAGCGCACACAGCATCACCATCTTCACAGTTGACGAAAGCATTAGTATTGGTACACCGTCTTGAGTGACACGGGCATCACTTATCCAATAAGGGGAGCGGTGCCGGGTGAGCCTACATCCCCCCCCCCCCCCTTCCTTCCCTCCCTCCTTTCCCCCTTCTCCCTTTCCTCCTCTCCCCCCCTCTCTCCTTTCTTCTCTCTCCTTCCCCGCTTCTTTCCCCTTTATTTTATTTTCTTCCACTATAGTTTGCTTTTAATTTATGTAATTTGGATTTGTCTTTGTTGTGTTCTTTGTATCTATTTCTCAGATATTCCTCTCTCTACCTCTCTATCTATCTCTTTCTATCTCGCTACCTCTATTCCTCTTTCTGCTATCTTTTTTCTATTTTCTTATCTATCTTTTTATCTATATTTAGGCTCGAGGCGAATTAGTCATCGACTATCATCAATCACGCCCTTTTCTTCCCCTCTTTAGTTCCCTGCCATCTTTATCTCTTCCCTCTTCATCTCTCTTCACTCTCCTCTCCTTCTCCATCTTCTCCCCTCTACATCTCCCTTCTTCCTCGGCTCCTTTCACTTCCCTTCCCAGCTCCCATTCATCACTTCCTCTAACTCCTCCCATCCTTCCTTCCTCCTCCCCTCCCTCCTTCCCCCTCGCCTCCTCGTAAGCCCTCGCATCGGCCTCCACCCACCCTCTCTCCCATCCCCCCACTCCCCCTCCCTTCCTTCCCTCCCTCCCTCCCTCCCCTCCCAAGGCCTTGCATCAGCCTTCACCTCGATCCTCACTTCCTTCACCTTTCAATTGCAGATCCTTTGTCCTCGTCAACTTTTCTGTGCCTCTTGCTCTCTGTCTCTCTCTCTGTCTCTCTCTCTCTCTCTCTCTCTCTCTCTCTCTCTCTCTCTCTCTCTCTCTCTCTCTCTCTCTCTCTCTCTCTCTCTCTCTCTCTCTCTCTCTCTCTCCTCTTGTCTCCTGTCTTCGTTGGCCATTTATCTTCATCTGACACACACACACTCATTCTTTTCTTTACTCTTTTTAGACTATCTTTTTTTCCTTCTATTCTTTCTTCGTTACCCTTCGTTTGTGTTGTTATTGTTTTGTCATTCGTTGAAATTTCTGGAGGTTCGCTTTTGTCTCCTCATTTTTTTCTCTTTTTTTTCTTCTTTGGGTTCGTGGGTTTTGCTTATTCATTTGTTTATTGTGATGGTTGGATAATAGCATCGGTCTTTTCCCTATTTTATGTTGTATCGTTTGTTGTAACTGTCTTGTTTCCTTTTATTTCCTTATTGCATTTTTTTTTGTTCTGTATTCTTTTTAAAATTATCAATTATCTTTCTTTATTCTACCCTTTCTTGGTCTTTTTTTTCTCCTATCCTTTCGTCAACTTCCTTTCTGTCTTCTCCCCTTCTTCTGAGTTCCCTTACATGTCTTCTATTTCCCCCTTT
>BOPN01000492.1:107500-140000 GCA_017312705.2 Penaeus japonicus
AATGATACAGTTGTTATCCGCTGCGCTCCTCCTGCTGTTAAACCCTGGTGCTGCTTTTTTTCTTTCTTTTTGAGGCTCTCTCTTTCTCTTTTTTTCTCTTTCTCTTTATCTATTTCTCACTTTCTTTTTATCTCTTTCTTTTTTTTCTTTCTCTTTCTCTCTTTCTCTCGCCCTTTCTCTTTCTCTTTCTTTCGTCCTTTCTCTCTCTCGCTCATTATCTCTTTCTGCATTAGTTTGATAATCATTATTGTAACTGTCATTATCACATAATGACAATTTTATTAATAGTAATAATGATAATAATGATATGGAAAATGATGATAGTAACAACAAAAACAATAATAATAATGATAACAATAATAACAAAAATAACAATGATAACAATAATAACAATAATGATGATAATATCACTATCATTATCATTCCTTCCGCTACTACAATGTCTATCGCCATCACAGGAATGCGAGATCTCAGTCGAAGGTGCCGTTGTCATGGCGACGCGTCACTCGCCTCCGTTCCCAGCTGTTGCCTCCACGAGTCGAGCGCGCGCTGTCGCCGCCGCCGCCGCCGCCAACGCCAACGCGTGATGGCATCCCGGCGTGACCTGATGGGCCCCGCCGTGTGATCTGCGAGCCGGAGCGTAATCTGATGGGCAGCCACTCCGAGCAATGCCTACCCACAATGCCAAGCGGAGACCGCGAGTAGCGCGGCGCGTTCGAGCGGAGATCTGATGGCGCGCAACATGCAACGCGTCAGTTCAACAACGCGGGCAAGAAAGGGAGGCGGCGATGATGAAGTCCTCTCCCACGCGAGGCCGAGGTTGCAAGGTTGCAGGACACGGCGTGTTGGCACTCGAGTCAAACACGAAGACGGATTCTCAAGAACTCGAAAGCCGAAGACGGCGGCTTGAATGTCTCTCTTCGGAGGGTCAGATCATGAGTTTAGAGGAGGGGGGTGGGAGGGGAGAGGGGGAGGGGGGGAGGGGAAGGGTTGTTAGGACGAGGTGGGGAGGATTGGGTGGTTGAGGGTAGATGGGAGGAAGGGGTGATAGAGGGGAGGTGGGGAGGATTGGGTGGCAGGGGGGAGGTAGAGAGAAGTGAAAAAGAGGAAAGGAAAGGGGGAAGGGGAGAGGAAGGTTAAGGGTTAGGGGAAGGGTAGAGGAAGGGTAAGGGTAAGTGGAAGGGTAAGGGCAATTGGAAGGGAAAGAAGAAAGGAGAAAGGGAAAGGAAAAGGAGAAAGGGGAAAGGGAAAGGAAAAGGAGAAAGGGGAAGGGGAGGAGGGGGAAGAGGAGGAGGTGGAGGGGCAGGGTGAGGGGAACCAACTGATCAATCAGAGGATTAACAGACAGTGCATGATGACGGAGACACATGCTTGCCTCTCCACCTGTCTTCTGATGGCGACGACCGGCCGAGCGTTGTGTCGACCATCTGTCTTTGTTTGTGATGAGCTCTCTGTCATGCCCCTTGTCTTTGTTAATGATAAGTCAACGAGACCATCAGTCTTTGTCTGAAATAACCACCTGTGTCCCTTTTAGCAGGAATCAACAGCTCAGTCGTTAATTCCTCTTTTACAACCACCTGGCGAGCCATCTGTTCAAGATCATAATCAATAACCAGTCACTGCATCGGGGGAAGATTTATTGATACATCAAAAGCCATGTCAACAAATGGTACCGTAACGGCTTTTCAGAATACCTGTTTATTTTTATTTATTTTAAGTTTATTTTAAGTTTTAGCTGGTGTTTCACGCGGGTCCTTCAGTGCCCTTGTTGTCTCAGAGCCTAGTGATAGTGCCATCTGTTGTGATAAGTGTGATGAAGGTGTTATGGTGTTATGGTGAAGTCCCTATGCTATTTGGTGTTGTGTTTGTATGTGCATTGTTGTATTCCCATATGGAATGCGCGTTGCTGTTTTATTCAGATACTGCTTTTGGAAAGTAGGACCGTGAGTCGTTCATTTTCAAAAGCATTTCGAAATACCAACGAAACCCCCGATTCTTCACCCGAAATTTCCAACATTGTCAATCCCCCCCAAAAAAATATTTGACATTCCTTTAATTACACGCGCGTAAGTACACACCTACCTATATAATTACGGTGTCATTACATACACATACACTGCCATCCCCCCTCCCCCCCCTCCCTCCCTCACCCCTTTAGACAACAGCTCCCGCCATAACCCGCCACTTTACAGCTGATCACTGAGTGGTTAATGATGGCCCAACCAGCAACATCCGACGTAAGGCTGATGTGCAGGTGTTGGCCGTGGTGCTGTGTGTGTGTGTGTGTGTGTGTGTGTGTGTGTGTGTGTGTGTGTGTGTGTGTGTGTGTGTGTGTGTGTGTGTGTGTGTGTGTGTGTGTGTGTGTGTGTGAGAGAGAGAGAGAGAGAGAGAGAGAGAGAGAGAGAGAGAGAAAGAGAGAGAGAGAGAGAGAGAGAGAGAGAGAGGATCTCCAATAACTCAAGACTGTCTTTCCTCCAACCCAAGAAGGCAGGACGAAAGTGGTCGGGGTTCGTGGGGCTACATCGAGGTCACCACCGCCAGGTCACCGAGAGCTGCAGCGAGGTCAGAGGTCAAGCCTTGTTGACTCGGCTGATGGCGCAAGTTTCGGCTTAGGCGCTCCCGATATGGGCGTGGCACCTTTTATGCCGGGCCGCGTGTGTGCGTGTGAGTGTGCGTGAGGGCTTAAGTCGTGTGTGTACTTGCGTGTGTGTGTGTATGTGTGTGTGTGTGTGTGTGTGAGAGAGAGAGAGAGAGAGAGTGTGTGTGTGTGTGTGTGTATGTGTGTGTGTGTGTGTGTATGTGTGTGTGTGTGTGTGTGTTTTATGAGGGTGTGGTGGTAATGGTGATGTGGATGACAGGGATGTGTGATGAAGATGATGGTGGTGGTAGTGGAGATGATGATGATTATTGGTATCAATGATGATGTTGACAAACGACGAATATGACATTAATGCCAATGATAACAACAAGCATGGAGTAATACAGACACACAAAGGATATATTGCATATGCTGATATACCGTGTTGCACAGTGGTATGACAGTGTTGATGTGCGGTTCCCCGGCGAGCCAGGGGTTGTTAGCGTTGCAAGGAGGAGGGAATAGTGAGAAAATGCAAGCAAGAAGCGACGTGGCCGTAGAGTGCATTCAGAGTAGCATCCGCGGGCGTGCAAAAGCCAGTCCGGGCGTGGGGTGCGGTGGGTGGGCGTACTCGCATGTGGCGGTGGGCGTGCGTGGAGATGTGCATGGAGGCGGGGAGGGCGTGGGGAGCCTCGGGTGGGGCGATGGGGCTGGTGAGGGGTGGGGTAAGGGGGGGGGGAGGAGGAGGAGGGCAGAGTGATGGTGGGGTGGCCAGGGGGGCTCGGCCTGATACAGTCATCTTGTCGGCCATCAACAATGCAATCATCATGAAGCCGCGTCCGAAAGCCTCGCCGCGGCTCGGGCTTCGGGTTCGCCTCGGGTCGCCCTTTGTCTCTCGGCCGCTGGTCCCGCTCCCTCTTCCTGACGGAAGGATTCATGGGGGTCGAAGGGCGGCTCATGGCGAGAGAAAGGGCGGGCGCGGCGACGGGCGTGCACGAGGGCGCCCCACAAAGCCCCCTGTCGCCGAAGACTCTCGCCTCCAGAAGTCATACGGGACAATGATGCTGCAGTTACTCAATGGCCACCTAATTTCACACGATTAGTATATCTATACACGGGCCGACGCGGGCTAAATAATCCACAAGCAATGGCCGATATCTCCTGAAGTCGAGGAAGCCATTACAAGTATCGCTTGTTGCCCCAAGCTGCCGAGAAGGCGAATCTGGGTGGTCCGGCAACTACCTCGCCAACCAGCCTGCACCCCGTACCCGCGGGCACCCCCTTCCCCCCCTTCCCCCCTTCCCCCCCTTCTCCTCTTCCCCCCTTCCCCTTCCTCCTTCCCCCCTTTATGCCCTCCTAGAACCTCCCCAACCCCACCCACCCCCTCCCCTCTGGCTCACCTGGTGTGTGTGTGTTGAAGAGAGGAGGGGGTGGGGGGGGGGAGGTAGGTGTGTGTGTGTGTGTGTGTGTGTGTGTGTGTGTGTGTGTGTGTGTGTGTGTGTGTGTGTGTGTGTGTGTGTGTGTCTGTGTGTGTGTGTGTTTATGTGTATGTGTAGCGATTAGGCGTGAGGTGTTAAGCAATGTACTATGTAGTGCTTGCATGTGTTATATATGTGTGGTAGGTTGGTTCCAAAGGGCTCGGGTGCGTGTGTGTGTCTGCCTGCATGGTGGTTAGGTACGTGTTGTGGTAGTTATAAAAACAATGCCCAAGAACAAGAAATGGTATCGTCTGACGTACCAAAAAAAAATAAAAAAAAATGCGTCTACAACTATAATGGTAATTTTCTGGACAAAATATCTATATCTGTCTATCTGTCTAAGTAGTTATTCGTCTATCTATCTACCTCGCTGTCAACCTATCTACCTATTCATCCATCAGTTCAAGTATAGATCTTGCTCTCTATCCATGTGTGTGTGTGTTTATCTCTCTATTTCTCTATCTATCTATCTATCTATCTATTTATCTATCTATCCATGCATCTATCTATCTATCTATCTATCTATCTATCTATCTATCTACCTATCTATCTATCTATCTATGCATCTATATAATACAGACACCAGCGCATATAAGCGCAAATGCATCTGCAGTTGCATCGGTGTGCACGCATTGTATGGCTACAAAGTAGAGCAGTGTTGTTTGCAATGGTAACTTAGGTGTATAAGGTGTCCCATGCAACGCAGTATTGCGGCGTGATGTGTTGCGTTGCCCTCGTGATGTGACGTGATGCGGCGTGTCACACAGTAAGGTGACGTGCTGTGTCTGACAGTGATGTGTAATGATGTGCTTTGGTTTCCTTCGCCGTGATGTGATGTGATGTGATGTGACGTGTTATTCCGTGCGATGGCGTGTTACTTCGAGATACGACGTGCTCTGTCCTGCTGTGATGTGCTGTGGCGTGGCGGGCTTTGATGTGGGAAACCGATGCAAGGCAGTGAGACGACCTGTGCCGCGGTGAATAATGTGGTAATTTTCCGGTTCTTTGGCAGTTTGCTGATCTAGATGCAGCAGAGTCGACGGCGGAGACTGACCGACCGCCGAGGACCGCTTGCAAGGTTTTCAAAATAAGTGGTTCGTTCTTTCTTTTCTTGAGAAATGGTTGAGTGATGGTGATCAGTATGGTGATGTTATCGTAACACAGCTGGTATTTTTTTTTTTTTTTTTGGGGGGGGGGATAATGATTAGTATGGTGTCAATTTCGTAATGAGGGCGGTATTTTTTAAATGTTTTGATTTCGATAATAAAAATATCAGTATGGAGTTATTTTTTGTATATTTCTATTGTCATTTATACTACGAATGGTAATGGTTGTAGTTATGGTAGATGATGACGATGATGATGCAACCATAAAAGCAATAATAATGAACTTTTACTGATAACACAATACTAAGAACAATGATAATGATAACAAGACACCTAAATTCTAACAACAATATTAATAATAATGATAATCATAATAATAGTTATTAAAGAAAACGAGGATGATGAGAAAAAACATGTGGTGATGATGGTAATGCACATTATCGTAGTGATGATTAGGATGTGATGATAGATGTGGTGATACATAATTATATATATATAACATTTTATCATAGGAGGATATATAGAATGACACAGATACAGTTATCTACGATACAACAATAACAACAACAACAACTGAAAAGCCAGTAGCAAATATAGATCACCCCCCTTTTCTCTCTTCTCCTCCTCCTTACTTCTCCCCCTACCCCCCCTCCTTCTTCCTTTTCTTTTTCTTCTCCCTCCTCTTCCCTCCCCATCCCCTACCCCTGCTCCCTCAACTTGTCTTCACCTCCTCCTCCTCCTCCTCCTTCCCTTAACTCCCTCCTCTCCCTTCTTCTCCCTCACTAATTTCTCCCTCCCTCCCTTCTTCTCCCTCACTAATTTCCTTCTCCCTCCTTTCCCCTTCCCTCACCACCTTCTTCTATCCCTCCCTTCCCCTCCAGCTCCCCTACCCCCTCTCCATCCTCTTCTCCTCTATGTCCATCCTCCCTCTCTCCCCCTCCTCTCCCTCCCGCTCCCTTACCCCCACTCTAACCTCCCTCTCTCCCCCCCCCCTCCCTCCCCTCCCAACCCTCCCCACTCAATTTCCAGCGTTCCAGGGATGTTCAACGCTCAGTAGAGAGTGAGCTAAACGCATGGACGCTGGACACGTAAAGTAATTATCTGCTAATAACCGCGACACAGGTGGGGTGGTGAGGGAGGGGTGGTGGAGGGGAGGGGGGAGATGAGGAGGGAGAGGTTGAGGTAGAGGGATGGAGTGGGAGATGGGGGAGGAGGAAGTGGAAGTGGAGATGGTGGAGATGGGGGGATGGGGGAGGGAGAGGTGGAGGAGGAGGGGGAGAAGGTGGAGGATGGAGGGGAGAGGAGGGGAGATAAGGGGAGAGAGGTTGTGGGGGAAGGGTTGGTGGAAGGGGAAGGGGTGGTGGAGGGGAGAGGAAAGAGGAGAGGTAGAGGAAAGAGGAGAGGTAGAGGGAAGGGGGAAGGGGAGATGATAAAGGGAAGGAGAGAAGGAGAGGAAGTGAAGAAATCAAATGGGGTTGGACGAACGGCGGAAGGGGTTGTTGGGGGGGGGGGGGGTTAGAAGAAGAAGAAGAAGAAGAAGAAGAAGGAGGAGGAGGAGGGGGGGGAGGAGGGTCAGAAGAACCGACTGACATTCCGCTTTGGAAGGTAAGTTGTGACACCATGTTTCTGCTGCCGTGGTTGTTGTCGTTGTTGCAATTAGGAGAGCGAGCGAGAGTGAACAAAGAGAGAGAGAGAGAGAGAGAGAGAGAGAGAGAGAGAGAGAGAGAGAGAGAGAGAGAGAGAGAGGGGGGGGGGGGGGGTAGGGAAAGAAAAAAAAAGAAAGAAAGAAAGAGAGAGAAAGGGAGACAGAGAGAGCGAGAGAGAACAGACAAAGAGAGAAAGAGAGAGAGAGAGAGAGAGAGAGAGAGAGAGAGAGAGAGAGAGAGAGAGAGAGAGAGAGAGAGAGAGAGAGATAAAGAAAGGGGGGAAACCAAACCCAAAACGAGACCACGTTTCACTTACCTCGGCCAAATCATATTCCCGCGGCAATCCAGCTCGATGTTGTTCAAAACACAATATATCCAGAAAATCGTAACAAAACATGTACACCGACCGCCACTGTACACTCCTTCGGTCAGACACTTTTATCTTATCTTTTTCTTTTACGTTTATCTTTTTTTTGGAGCGATTATTATTTTCTTTCCTTGTCTTAGAAAAAAAAGAAGTAACAGTTCTAGAACATGTTTTTTCCCTTCTCTTCAGACGTTATGCAAATGAGTACAGGCAGTTATTCTAGAACTGACGTAAAACAAATGAATTTCCAGTGACGAGTGGTTCGTTTCTTCATCATTTTTGTGAACGAACGTTTCTCTAAATTACGACGTTAGGTCTTGCTGTTGTTGTTGTTGTTGTAGTTGTTTTGGAACGCACCATAATCACCAATAACAAAAAAAAAAAAAAACACTTCTGATCACAATCCGCCAGCTTTTATGTACACACTCTATAAACAAAGTCTTCAAAAACACGTTTCCGAACCTCTTTTTTTTTCTTCAAATAATAAAATGGGGCATCCCCCCTCCAAAAAAATAATAATATATACGCGGGTTTACATATACGACAAGTCCATCAATCACTCTCTCTCGCGTCTGGCCCTGTCTGTCTGCACATTCTCTCTCTGTAGGTTATCATTTTCCCTCCTGCAGGAGCGAATCCATATTCGGATGGCGACTCGGAGGCAAAACGGCGAGAGAGGGAGAGATAGAGAGAAGGAGAGACAGAGACACACACAGAGAGAAAGAGACTGAGACAGAGAGACAGAGAGAGAGAGAGAGAGAACCGGCGGAGAGGGGGGAGAGGTCAAGAGCGCGTGTGACCGTGACGAGACCCTGACCTAGACTGACCTGAGGTGGGCGGAGTCCGAAGGTGAAGGATGACCCCCGAATAGACCAATCAGTGTGCTTCGGTTTTCTTTTTCTTTTTCTTTTCTATTCGTTCTCTCCTTCTACCTCTACCCCTCCCTTCTCTTCCTCTTACTACTCTCCCTCCTTCTTTTCTCTCTTCTCTTCCCAGTACTTCTATTCCCTCTTTTTTTCTTCCTTCTACCTCTCCTCCTCTCTTCTCTTCCCTTTCTTTCTCTCCCTCATACCCCCTCCCCCTCTTTATCTATCTCCTACCTCTCCATTTCTCTACCTTCTACCCCTCTTACTCTTCTTTCTCTTCCTTCTGCCTCTCCTACTCCCCTTTCTCTTCCTCCCCCTCCCTCTTCTTTGCCTCATCAGGACTACACGCCGTCGACATGAACCACTCTTCCCAGACACTCTGTTTTTTTTTGGCGGGTTTTAAATTACCTATTCTTGCAGGAGGTCAATAACTCAACCCCGCTTGTTCGTTAAAACTCCCAAATCTCTTTTCCTCTCTTACTCTCCGTATATGATGCTATCGTAGCCTTTCATTCTTCTCCTTCTTCTTCTTCTTCTTCTTTTTTTTCTTTGGGGGATCCACTCGCGGTTTCTTGTTACTCGGTTTGAATAAAATCTTAGCGGAGAGCGATATACCTGTCAAATAACTATGAACCGACAACCTTTCTGTGGGTACACCTGACCTAAGCGCTCAGCATCGTCCCTCCTTTGACCTTTCCCTGAAGACCGGCCGGTCGTAAAGCTCAAAGTCTTACAGAGTTTCTAGCTTAATTGACCCTTAGCGGAGCGTGTGTGAAGGTGCTACAGACCTGTGACCTGAGGTGCGCGGAGCAAGGGATCTCCGCTCTTATGGCACGACGTGATAGAGAGGCTCAATCATCGGCCTCTGATTAACATGTGAATTAGACGTCCAGACAGGGTGGGAATACCTGTGCTAGAGGTGTATCCCAGGTGTCAAGGGGCGATCCAATGTGACCCCTACAGCGCCCCGCAATAGGTGCGACAATCCTCACGCGAAGAACAGCTGTTCGTCCCCCGCTTTGGCCCGCGAGCGACACACAAAAAAAGAAAAGGAAAAAAATTGAGAGATCTTAAATCACGTGGCAGGTCTGTCATCAGCCAAGCGGAGTGACTTACCAGGGAGAGAGAGAGAGGACCTCGGGAGGACCTCAGGCTGTGCGACCTATATAGGTATTCCGGGTGGGAGCGATACCCTACCCTCCCCTCCCCTCCCCTCCCCTCCCCACTCCTCTCCTCTCCCCTCCGCGGCTCGCTTGCAATGCCACCTTGCAACGGAGGTGTGGGGGAGGCTGGGAGGAAGTACGGCGGATTGGGCGGGGGGTAGAGAGAGGGAGGGAGGGAGGGAGGGAGATAAGAGGGTATGATAGGCAGGCTGATAGATACAGAGATAATGAGAGAAAAAGGAGGGAGAGGGGGAGGGTAAGAACGAGAAAGAGAGAGAGAGAGAGAGAGAGAGAGAGAGAGAGAGAGAGAGAGAGAGAGAGAGAGAGAGAGAGAGAGAGAGAGAGAGAGAGAGAGAGAGAGCGAAAGAGAGAGAAAAAAAAGCGCAAGCAATTGAGGCAAATGGAGATGAGACTCCGGGCCCTTATCACAAAACCAGTCACATCACCCCACCTCGCTCCACGTTTTATTTTCTTTTTCTTCCTCTTTTTTTCCTTCTTTTTTTTTCTTCTTCTTCTTTTCCCTCCCGATTTCATCTGCTTACTTTACTCCTTTATGATTTTGACCTCTGTGGGTGGTAGTGGGCGTCGACGTGTAATCGTTACTGGGCGCAAGTTTAAGACAAAAACAGACACCATTTCACCGCCTTCCGCTCGTGAGAGGAAGGTCGAAATGCGCAACAGTTCTCTTCGTCTCTTTCTCTTGTTCTTTCTCTTCTTTTTTATTTTCTCGTTTTCTTTTTTCTTTTTCTCCCCTTTCTTCTTTCTCTTCCTTCTCTCGTCTTTCCCTACTCAATCTTCGCCTGCTCCTTCTCCATCTCCTCCTTTACATCCATGCATTCTTTACCTCCTCCTCCTCCTCCAATTCCTCTGGTTCTCCACCTACTCCTACTCCTATTCCTACTCCTACACCTACAACCTACTCTTACACCTACACCTACTCCTCTTCCACCTCCTCCTCCCCTTCCTCCATCTCTTCCCTCCCTATCACAATAAAGCCTCCCCTATCTCGCCAGCCCTTTCTCCTTAACCTCACCATTGAACTTAAGGTCGCACAATAAGTGGGTGTTGGCGGCCGGAACCTTTCTCCCCTACCCCCCTACCCCCCACCCCACCCCTCTCCTCCTCTATAACCTCCCCTCCTACCTCCTCCCCTACATTTCCCTTCCCTCTCTTTACCCACTCCTTCCTCCTCGTAACACACCCAGGCCCCCCTTCCCCTCTTTTCCTTGCCATGCCCACTCCTGCTACCCTACCCCTGTCCCCATACATCACCGTCTTCCTCCTCCTTCTCCTCTTCCTAGTCTTCTCCTTCTTCCTCTTCTTCTTCTTCTTCTTTTTCTTTTTCTTTTTCTTTTTCTTCTTCTTCTTCTTCTTCTTCTTCCTCCTCCTCCTCCTCTTCTTCCTCCCCCTCCCCCTCCCCTCCTCCTCCCCTCCTCCTCTTCCTACCCCTCCCCCTCCTCTCCCTTACACCCCCCATCCTCCCCCTCTCTCCCCCCGCCTCTCCTCCCCTTTTTCTCCAAGATGTTGTTGCATTGTCGAGACTCGGTCTGAATACGTCTAGGTGTGACAGAGACGTCTCAATGTGATACTCATCTTGCCAGAGGGTTGACTGTATGAATTTATTCCTTTTTGATATATATATATATATATATATATATATACATATATGTATATATATATATATACATATGTGTATGTATATATATATTTTTTCTGCATGTTCTCGCTCTTTATTCTTTCTATCTTTCCTTTCCTCTATTCTCGATTAAACAAACGAACAAACAAACGAAATCAATCGTGAAAATCGTATTCAACTTCATCCGAAAGTTCTCGATCGCAATATGCAACACAATGACGTTTTACATTTATATTTATATATATATATATATATATATATATATATATATATATATATATATATATATATATATATACAGTATATATACATATAACTATATTTCCTTTTTTTCGTAAACCGCCTCAAAATACTTTCCGGTTTCTCGAAGTGATTTAGCAATTCAAATCGGTCCAACGGGCCTGGCTTTTTAAAATATTCAACGTGACGAGACAGCTAAGAGAGAGCAAGAGAGCGAGAAAGCGAGAGAGAGACAGACAGACAGACAGACAGACATAGAGGCAGAAAGAGAGGCAGAGAGAGACAGAGATAGTGACAGAGAGAGAGAGAGAGAGAGAGAGAGAGAGAGAGAGAGAGAGAGAGAGAGAGAGAGAGAGAGAGAGAGAGAGAGAGAGAGAGAGAGAGAGAGAGAGAGAGAGAGAGAGAGAGAGAGAGAGAGAGAGAGAGAGAGAGAGAGAGAGAGAGAGAGAGAGAGAGAGAGCGAGAGCGAGAGCGAGAGAGAGAGAGAGAAAGAGAGAAAGAGAGAGAGAGAAAGAGAGAGAGAGAGAGAGAGAGAGAGAGAGAGAGAGAGAGAGAGAGAGAGAGAGAGAGAGAGAGAGAGAGAGAGAGAGAGAGAGACATAGAGAGACAGATATAGAGATCGATGGCGAGAGACAGAGAGAGAGAAAGAGAGAGAACAACCTGTCAGAGACCTTTTCCTCAGGGGAAGGGGTAGGATAACAAAGCCACAACCCCCTTTCTCTCTCCTCTCCCGTCTACCCTTACCCCCTACCTACTTAACTGACCCTCCTCCCTCTCTCCCACCCCCATCCCTCCCCCTCATATCTACCTAACCCCTCCCCCCTCTACCTTTTCCACTTACACCCCCTCTACCCCACCCCTCCCCCTGAAGACGTGTCAGCGGCCCTTAAGGAGTCATTTCAGATCTTGACTAATTACTCCAGACCCGCACACACACACACACACACACACATAAGGAGGTATTTCATTTCAATTTAATCTAGTTATTCTTATATCCTTCATTTATTCACTAACCTTCTTACATCTTTTATTCATTCGGTTCTTCAGTATTATATTTGTATTAATTCATCTACGATTTATTATAAATTCTCGTTATGTTCTTCATGAATCTATCTATTTCTATCTATTCCATTCACCAATTTCTTTTTACCCATTTCTTCTAATTCGAATAACCTATTTCAATAATCATAATACCTTAATCTAACTATTTCTCCCTTATATTTCTTGATTGAGGGGGACGGGGGAGGAGGAGGGGGAGGGGGGGGGGAAGGGGGGCCGGATGATGATAAGGGATAATAATGCTAATGGCGGACGGTGGCTGAGGAGATAAGGAGGGGGACTGGTTAACTGATATGGGGGGGAGGGGGGCAGGGGATACTGGGTGGAATGAGGGAGGAACAGGGAGGAAGAAGGGAGGAAGAGGAGAGGAAGCGAAGAAAAAGAAAAAAATTGTAATATTTAAAATTTAAAATGGTGATGATATATAATAATGATGATGATAATGACAATGATAATAATAACAACAAGAACAAAAAAAAACGATAAAGTAAAAACTGAAATAAAAGAAGTGATGAAAACAACATACAAACAAACAGAAAAGAAGAAAAAGTAAAAGAAGAAAGAAAAAAGAAAAAGAAAAACAACCTCCCTTTTCACACCATCCCTCCCCCACCCCCTTACCCCCTAACCCCACTAACCCCCTCTCCTCTAATCCCCCATCTCTTCCCCCCCTAACCTCCTACCCACTCCCCCCATACCCCCTAACCCCTAACACCCTCTCCCTCTCCCCTCCTCCCTCCTCTCTTCCCCCCCTTCTCCCTCGGGTAAAATTATCCCAGGTCGGCGCTTCAGCAAATAGCACAACGGAGAGGCGAGCCATACGTCACTTCGTCGCCGTCCGCTGTCACTCGAGGTAGCCCCGGACTACGTGACTACATGATTGCTTTCTGTGGGACTATGCTACGTCTATACTTCTTTTATTTATTTATTTTTTTTTTTAATTATTTTCTTTTTTTTTTTTTTTTTACTTTTTAGTTTTGAAGTTGTGACTACGCTAGGTCTATACTTCTTTTAATATATTTTTTTCGTAAATTACTTTTTTTTCTTACTTTTTAGTTTTGAAGTCGTGTCTACGCTTCGTCTATACTTCTTTTACTTTTTTTTTATAATTATTATCATTATTATTATTTACTTTTTAGTTCTGAAGTCGTGGCTATGCTTCGTCTATACTTCTTTTACTTTTGTTTTACTTGTTATCATTTTCTTTTTTTCTTTTTTACATTTTACTTTTGAAATCTCTCTCTCTCTCTCTCTCTCTCTCTCTCTCTCTCTCTCTCTCTCTCTCTCTCTCTCTCTCTCTCTCTCTCTCTCTCTCTCTCTCTCGTTTTAATCATTACCATCTCTTCATTTTCACCATTTTCTTTCGACGTCGAAGATTTAATTAAACAAAAACAAAAACATTATATATTTTTTTTTATCTTCTGATTATTCTTATTTCCGCCTTCGTACCCCCTCCCCCTCCCTCCCCCCTTCCCCATCCCCCCTCTCCCTCTCTCCCCCACCTTTTAAGTCCTCCCTTTCAGTCCTCACTTCGCTTCGAAAAGACCCTTCCTCCCCCTCCCCATCCCCCTACCCCCCATCCCCCTTCAGATATCCTACGGGAGTCCTTCAAGAGTGTCCTTAGATTACTGCTAATCTTCAACCCTCGGAGACTTTCCTCTTTGTCTTCTTGAGTAAAGATTTGGAGACGTGGATAAAGAATAAATGGGGTGGGGGGTGGGGGTGGGTGGATGGGGGGTTAAGGAGAGGGGAGGGTGTGGGGGTGGGTTTGAGAAGAGGGGGAGGAAGGGGGTGGGGTTCAAGGAGGGGGAGGGGGTGGGGTTCAAGGAGGAGGGAGGGGTGGAGTTTGAGAAGAGGGGAGGGATGGGGTTCAAGGAGGGGGGAGGGGTGGAGTTTAAGAAGAAGGGAGGGGGTTGGGGGTTTAAGGAGGGGTAAAGGGGGGGTGGTTGGGGGGGTTGAGAAGAGGGGAAGGCGAGGAAGACTTGGAGGGGAGGGAGACGAGTGGTAGTGGGGTGAGAAGGGGGAAGGTGGGAGGGGTGACCAGAGGAGAGGAGAGGAGAGGAGAGGAGGGGGAGGGGAGGGGAGGCAGGGGGCGTTTAGGTTGAGTTCTAAAAGTGTCGACGTAATAATAAGTGCGAACCGGAGGAAATAAATTCTCCCCCCCTACCCTATCACCTCCTACTCCCCCTCGACCTTACCCTTCCCCCTACCCTCTTCTTCTTCTTCCTCATATTCTTCCACCTCCTCTACCTCCACCTCCCTCTCCACCTCCTCTAAATCTACTTCCACCTCCACCTCCACCTACTCCTCCACCTCCACCTACCCCTCCCCCTACCCTTCCACCTCCCTCTCCCCCCCCCTCCCCCTCCACCTCCCCTACCCTCCACCTCCCCCTCCCCCTCCACCTCCACCTCCACCCCCTCCACCTCCACCTCCATCTCCCCTCCTCTCCCCCCCTCCCCCGCAGGACGCTGAGAACCTCCACACAAGAGATTAAAACCTTTCAAAGGGTTGAATCTTTTGTAGTCAGTCATCAGGGTGGAAAGTTAAGCGAAGAGAGGACGAGGTGCGGGAAGGGCGAAGGCACCGTGGGGCGACTGCGGCTTATTCGACCTTAACGACATCGGCCACGCGGAGATGAGACGAGGATGTAGCGAAAGTACGTGAGACTAGCCTTTTTTTCTCTTTCTTTCTTCTCTTCTCTCTCTTCTTTCTTTTTGTTTCTCTTTCTCTCTCTTTCTCTTCTCTTTCCCTCCTCTCTTCCCTCCTTACCTCTACCTCTCCTCTCTTTCTCTTTCTCCCTCTCCCTCTCCCTCTCCCTCTCTCTCTCTCTCTCTCTCTCTCCCTCTCTCTCTCTCTCTCTCTCCCTCTCTCTCTCTCTCTCTCTCTCTCTCTCTCTCTCTCTCTCTCTCTCTCTCTCTCTCTCTCTCTCTCTCTCTCTCTCTCTCTCTCTCTCTCTCTCTCTCTCTCTCTCTGTGCCAATGACCTTGTACTCTTTGAGAAGTCTTTCAGAGGAACCAGGAAGAATATGACACCCCCACCCCCACCCCATCACCCCTACCTCGGCATCTGGAGGGGGGGGAGGGGGAGGGGGGAAGAGGTAATAATGATTTGGGGGATTTTGGCGGGAGGAAAAAATCGGTAAAATTTGCGGAATTCTTTAGGTTGAAAAGATCTTTTTGGATCGCTTGTTTTTTTTTTTTCTCTCTTTTCTTGTAATAGCGTTATATCAAAACTAATAGCATGAAGGATAACACTATTACTACTACTACTTCTACTATTACTACTACTACTACTAATAATAATAATAATAGCACTGACGAAACACCAAGAACAACAATAGTAATGGTAATAGCAACAGCAAAACAACAACAACAATGATAATCACAACAATAACAATAACAAAATGATAAAACAATGAAACTGCAACCTTTGGCAGCCTACAACAAGATCACGACTTGATAAATTCTAACAACATTTAGCACAACTCCATCAAAACCTACAAAATCCATAAAAAACAACTACTAACTTTCTTCACAACCTTTCTGTCAAAATTCCAATATCCACATCTGTCAAAATCCAATATCCACATCGAAAACTTGATATTCACAAAGCCTTTTATATCTCTGCAAACTTCAAACGAACTAAATCACAGATTGCTTTTTCAGAACGAGGATTTTTCCAGTGAGGGACGTATCCAAAAACCTTTGCTTCTTGTCAACACTAACTGAAGGTCAAGGGTGATTATGAAACTATAGGTCAGCATCTACATAATACACACTTAAAAGGTCAAGGCTTAAAAAAAGAAAAAAAAACTCAAGGGCAAACCAAGTCTCAAGCCTTTTAAGGTATTAACAAACATACAACGCCAATAATTACTTACAAATCTTGCACAGATACGAAAGACACATCACGTTCAAACATACCTGAAAAGAGAATTAAAAAAAGAACGTCAATAATCAGTCATTCCTGAATGAAAAAAGATATGAATAAAAATCAAAACAAAGAGAGAGAAATAAATGAGTCCACCCTTCACACACACTCCCCTCCGCCATCTTTAGAGTTTAAAGTCTTCAGTTCGTGACTTGAAAAAAGACTAAAGATGGACAGAGATAGTGTCTCGATCTCTCTAATATAACGGCGCTATCTGAGCTCGGTTTCTTCAAGACAAATATAGCGCACGTGTGTCGGCTATGCTCAGAAGTCTCCTTGCGTGTGTGTGGGTGACTGTGTAAACGAGTGACCGTGTATGTCTATGTGAGTTTGTGCTTGTGCTTGTGCTTGTGCTTGTCCGTGTATGTCTATGTGAGTTTGTGCTTGTGTATGTGTATGCGTATGTATATGCGTTTGTCTTTTTTATTACATGTGTGTGCGTACGTGTACCGAATTTGTGTATGTGAACTCCTTTATGTGTACACCCGCGTCTATGTGCATTATGAGTCAATCTGTGCCAGAGGGGAAGGAAAGAGGGGAGGCCAAGCTTGACAGGACACGTGTAAGTCAACTTGTGACAGCGCCACATGAGCATCGTTGCTAAATCGCCGCCCATTAAGACACGCCGCCCCTCTGCATGGCGACCAGAGGACATCACTGCATGAACACCGCCTGCATGAACACTGAACAGCCTCCATCCCGCCCCATCTCACCGCCGGGGCGTCACACACATACACCGCCAAGTGACAGAAATATGGACGGCTGGCGTAGGAGGGGAGGGGGAGGGTACAGGGAGGGTGGGAGGGTAGAGGGAGGGGGAAGGGGAGGGAATAGGGAGGGGTAAAGGGGGAAGAGGATGGGTGGGAGGGTAAAGGGGGGAGGGCTAGGGAGAAGGGATAGGGAGGGGAAAGGGGATGGGGGAGGGTCAGGGAGGAAATAGAAAGGGTTTGAAGGACAAGAGAAGGGGAGGGGAGGAGGAGGGAGGGAATAGGATGGAAGAAGGGGAAAAGGAAGAGGAGGGGAGGGAGGGGATAAAAGAAAGACAGGGGGATAGAAGGAGGGAATGGCATGGAAGTAGGGAAAAGAAAGGGCAGGGGAGATGAGGGAAAGGGATGGGGGGGGGGGGGGAGATATAAGTATAAAATAAATTATGTGTTATATATATATATATATATATATATATATATATATATATATATATATATATATATATATATATATACATATACATATATATATGTGTGTGTGTGTGTATAGAGAGAGAGAGAGAGAGAGAGAGAGAGAGAGAGAGAGAGAGAGAGAGAGAGAGAGAGAGAGAGAGAGAGAGAGAGAGAAAGTACGAAAAAGAAAGAAATAGATAGACAGATAGAATAAACATAGAGAGATGGAGGAGGAGGTGGGAAGGGGGTAGGACAAAGGAAGGGGGTAAAAGAGGGGAATAGGAAGGGAGGGGAAAGGGAGTTAGAGATCCTACGATGCGACATGCGGCTAGCGTTTGTCAAGCCCGCATGCGGAATCACGGATATGACCGCAGGAATTTATGTGTTTGTTATGTCGGACGAGCCACGTGAGGAGTGAGGAAGGAGGGGAGGGGAGGGGAGGGGAAGGAGGATGGGAGAGAGGGGGGAGGGGAAGGGAGGGTTAGAGGAGTCAGGGACGGGAGGGAGGGGTAAGATGAGGGAGATATAGAGTCAAAGAGGGGAAGGGGAAGAAAGAATCACGGAGAGGGAAGTGGGAACAATGAGGGGAGAAGGAAGGGGGTGGGAGGGGGAGAAGGGGGAAGGGGCAAGGCGGCAAAACACACACACACACACACGGGGTAATGGGGGTACAGCTGAAGGGGGGAGGGGGGGGGGAGGTCACGAGTGCCACTTGAATGTGCGTGATCACGGCACAGTTGATCAGCAAGCCACCTGGAGGGGTGTGCGATCGGGCACTCCCAGCTGGCACTGGGGGAGCCATGCGTGTGTGTGTGTGTGTGTGTGTGTGTGTGTGTGTGTGTGTGTGTGTGTGTGTGTGTGTGTGTGTGTGTGTGTGTGCATGTGAATATGCATGTGCATGTGAATATGCATGTGCATGTGCATGTGCGTTTGCATATGGATGGGTAATTGTATGTGTTGCTTTGTGTCTTTTTGCAATTCTGTAAATGTCGACGTGGCCATTTTTGCAGTGTGCCAGATTTGCAACGAATGGGAGGGAAAGGGTTAGGAGGAGAGAAGATAAGAAGGGAGGAAAACAAGGATGGAAGAAGGTAGAATGTGTGTGTTTGTGAGAGAGAGAGAGAGAGAGAGAGAGAGAGAGAGAGAGAGGGATAATGAAAGAGAAAGAGACAGAGAGAGAGAATGAAAGAGAAAGAAAGAAAGAGAGAATGGTAGAGAAAGAGAAAGTGGGAGAGAGAGAGATTGAGATATATATATATATATATATATATATATATATATATAGATATATATAGAGATAGAGAGAGAGAGAGAGAGAGAGAGAGAGAGAGAGAGAGAGAGAGAAAGAGAGTGTGGGGGAATATATATATATATATATATATATATATATATATATATATATATATATATATATATATATATATATATATATATATATAGAGAGAGAGAGAGAGAGAGAGAGAGAGAGAGAGAGAGAGAGAAAGGGAGAGAAAAAGAGAGAGAAAAAGAGAGACGGGCAAACAAGGCAAGACAGACAGACAGACGGAGAGCTAGTGAGAGAACGAATAACTAAACAAGCCAAACACCCCCTCCCCCCCCCCCCCCCCCCCCGCCATAAATACCTCATAGGTGAAAACCCTCTGGCGTTCCACTGGCCTCCGAGCCAAGCGCCCAAGGTAAACAAAAGACCTCGTGCGCCAAGCCACGGAACGGCACCGTCGACCGTCGCCCCCCCCCCCTGGGCCAAGGGAAGTGCCAGTGCCTCTGCGGCTGCAATAACACCCCTTAAGCTCCGACAACTTGTCCCTCCAGGAAAGACAACAAATAAACCCCGAAGACGAAGCAGTTACGAGGAAACCTGTCTTACGCAACAGCTGGTGCACCTGTAGAAGGACCCAAGGATGGCGATCAACGGGCGCTCGGAACAAACAGCCTGGCTCCGCTGTTGCAAGTGGCAACAAAAGGACAACGAGGAGGGAGGGTGGGTGGGTGG
The DNA here is from genome assembly GCA_017312705.2 of Penaeus japonicus. Lineage (NCBI taxonomy): Eukaryota > Metazoa > Arthropoda > Malacostraca > Decapoda > Penaeidae > Penaeus > Penaeus japonicus. Next base: position 126,726 of record BOPN01000492.1, read on the forward strand.
GGGGTGGGAGAGGTGGGGGAGGGAAGGAGAGGTGGGGGAGGGAAGGAGAGGTGGGGGAGGGAAGGAGAGGTGGGGGAGGGAAGGAGAGGTGAGGGAGGGAAGGAGAGTTGGGGGAGGGAAGGAGAGGTGGGGGAGGGAGGGAAAGAAAGAGAGAGAGGGAGCAGGGAAGAGATGGAGGGAGGGAAGGTGGGGGTGGAAGGGTAAGAAAGAGAGAGAGAGGAGCGGGGAAGAGGAGGGAGGGAGGGAGGGAAAGAAGGAGAGAGAGGAGCGGGGAAAAAGAGGGAGGGAGGGAGGGAAAGAAGGAGAGAGAGGGAGCAAGGAAGAGGAGGGAAAAAGGGTGGGGAAAGAAGGAGAGAGAGGGAGCGAGGAAGAGAAGGTAGTAAGTGAAGAAGAGAGTGAGATAGAAGGAAAAGAAAAACAATGAACTTGTTGAAAATGGAGAGATAAACAGATAGAGTTAAGTAGATAGATTATTAGAGAGAGAAAGAGAGAGAGAGAGAGAGAGAGAGAGAGAGAGAGAGAGAGAGAGAGAGAGAGAGAGAGAGAGAGAGAGAGAGAGAGACGGAGACAGAGAGACAGAGACAGAGACAGGGAAAGACAGAGACGGAGAAAGACATAGACAGACAAAACAAAGAAAAAAAAAACGGAAAAGTAAACGCACAAAAAAAATACAATAGCTGTATAATCTACCCTCAGGTTTGTTTGCAAGCCTATCACTCGCCTCATGTATCTGTTCATGATTTATCAAGTGGCATTCCCATTTGCATGAACTGTATGTTAATGTTGGTTGGACTGACACTCCATTTGTCTGCCTAACTAAACAAAAGCATTCATTATGTTAACAAAAAGAGGGAATACACGTTAATGAGCCAACGCAGAATGGACTTGACAGAGAGAGAGAGAGAGAGAGAGAGAGAGAGAGAGAGAGAGAGAGAGAGAGAGAGAGAAAGGAAAAAAAAGATAGATAAAAAAAATATAACAAAGACGTTGCCAAGAAGCCATTCATGAATACAGGTGTAAAGACCTTGAGCCTCCCTGTCCTCCCCCCCCCCCCCCCCCCCCTTTTACCCATTCCCTCCCCTTCCTTGCCCTCCCTCCCCTATCTCCTCCTCCTCCCCCTTCCCTCCCCTATCTCCTCCCCCCTCTACCCCTTCCTTCCCCTCCCTCCTCCTCCCCTTCCCTCCTCTCCCTCCTCCTCCCTCCTACCCCTTCGTCTTCCCTCCCTCCTCCTCTCCCTACTCCTTCCTCTTCCCATCCCTCCCCCTCCCCCCTCCCTCCCCCTATTTTTTTGAAGCCTCGCACGGAAGCCTGTCGGCGCCGCGTCGCGTCCTCGAGAACCTCACAGCTTCATTGTCGGGTCCTCCGAGTGGGGGAATGGGGGGGGGGGGTCGGTCCTCTTCCCCCTCCCCCCCCCTCCCCCCCCCTCTCCATACAGAAGCGTGCCCGGGGCTCTCCTTTGTGAGTCTGGGGACGTTTGAGGGTGTTTTTCTTTTTTTCTTTTTTTTGTCATTTTATAATTTGTTCTTCTCTTTTTTTTTTCTCTCTCTCTTTTCTACATCTTCTATCGTTTTTGTTTTTTTTATCTATGTGTCCCCCCCCCTTTTCTTTTCTTATTGCTAATTTGAACGTGACTGGAGTACAGACGTGCATACACAACAGCAGCGCCAGCTTATTTGCAGTGAATTGCAAAATGTCATAGGTTATTAAGGTCGCCAAATCACGATTGTAAGTTAACTATTCTTATTTAGAGTGAAAATCTAAAATCTCGTACATTTTCCGTTTTCATATTTTGGAGATATTTTTTAATCTATATGTGTAATCCATAAACAAAATGCATATAATCAAAACGTTCTAATATATATTTAAATCATTCAAAGTAAAAAACAGAGGAAAGGGAGTATTGTAAAATGTGTTTTCTGCTGTTAAATATTCACTTTTCCATGCAGTGCCGTTTTCATTTGAACCACTGTTTCTACGAATGGACAGGTACAAACAAAACAGAGAGAGAAAGAAAGAATGAATGAAATAATATATAAACATGTATATATATATATATATATATATATATATATATATATATATATATGTGTATATATATATATATATATATATATATATATATATATACATATATATATGTATATATGTGTATATATATATATATAAATATATATATATATATATATATATATATATATATATATATATATACATACATACATACATACACATACATATATACATACATACACACACACACACACACACATATATATACACACACAACCCTCTTCATCAAAAACACACAACCAAAACCCGGAAACTAAAAACAAAACAAAACAAAACAAAACAAAACAAAACAAAAACAACAACGAGGAATCAGAAGAAGAAAAAAAAAAGAGAAAAAAAAAAAGAACTCAAACTCAAACGACTTACTCCTCCCCTTCCCCCCTTCTCCCTCCCTCCTCCCCTCCCCCCCTGCAGAACTGTCCCATCCCAGTCCACAACGAAGGATAATGGCTTTCAACAATTCTTCAGCGTCGAACATCCGCTGCTTTTGGCTTTTGTTGACGAGTGTGACAGGCAGAGACACCCAAACGCTTTGTCTGATCTGGGACGAGAGAGAGAAAGAGAGAGAGGGGAGAGGAGGGGAGGGGGGGGGGGGGGGGGGGGGGGGGGGGGGGGGGGGGGGGGGGGGGGGGGGGGGGGGGGGGAGAGGGAGAGAGAGAGGGGGAGAGAGAGAGAGAGAGAGAGAGAGAGAGAGAGAGAGAGAGAGAGAGAGAGAGAGAGAGAGAGAGAGAGAGAGACAGACATACAGACAAAGAGAGAAGAGGGGCTACAAACAAGAAAAACAAAAACCACAAAAGAAGAAGAAGAAGGAGAAGAGAGCGAGAGAGAGAGAGAGAGAAAGATAAATCGGAAATGCCGCATCACTGAATCACGAAAAGACGAAACGAAATTGCAACTCGAACGCGGTCAAACACCACAATACACTCGTGACTTTTAAGTATTCCCTATCGATGCAGGAGGGGGAGGGATAGGGGAGGGGGGGTCAAGAGGAAGGGGGGGAGGGGATATGGGCTAAAGAGAGAGGAGTGGGTAAAAGATTGAGAATTTAGGAGCCAGGGGAGAGGATTGGGGAAGGGGGAAGGGGGGAAGAGGGGAAGAGGGGGGGAAGGGGGGAAGAGATGAAGAGGGGAGGGAGAGAGGTTAAGCCGGGACTTAATATTCTTTGTCCGAGTATTTTACAAAGACTTTCAAAATCACTCAATTAACACTGGTTTATGCATTCATACTTGTCCGCTAATCACCTCCACGAACTTAACTCAAAAGAGAGGAAAAAGGAAGAGAAAAAAGAAAAGAAAAAAAAGATAATACAAACGGGAGTGAGAAAGGAGGAAGGGGGGGGGGGGCAAGGGTAGGGTGGAAGTAGGAAAAGAGGGGTATGGATGAGGGGGGTAAGAAGAAGGGAAAGGGGGAAGGAAAGGTAGATAAGATGAGTTTCAGTTGGTTGCAAGTGTCTATAAAGCAGTCTTCACTGTGGGCTTTTACAGGCAATAGCGGGGGTGTGATTGCACATTACTTTAAAGGAAGATGCTCAGCTGATCTCGGCCGAAGGCGGGAATTGCCCTGAAGAGGAATGAAACTACGGGATTCCCTCACGTTTTTTTTCCTTCACAATGCAGGCGTGAGTCATCTTTCTTTTCCTTTATACATATATATATATATTTTTTTTTTTGTGTGTGTGTGTGTGTGTTTGTGTTTCTTCTTTGTGGAGTTAGAAGCGTCATTGTCATAGATGTTTTGTTTTTTTCTATCTTATATATATATATTTTTTTAATTGCCTTTTTTTTTAGACAGAGAGAGTTATAACTATAAACATCATCGGGAAATATGCATATTTTCTATTCTTTTTCTTTTTTTCCCTAGTTATAAAAACATTCATATTATTCATTCATTTTCCACTTTTTTCATTCCTCTGAAGTGAGTCACCGAGAAAGACTCCTTAATCTCTCTCCATCTCCGTTTTTTTTTTTTTTTATTCTTTCATTTCCTTTATAAATCATAAGCTTGAGTCACTGAAAGATTCTTCCTTTATTACTCAACATAGCGGTCTGTCATTTCATCATTTCACCAAGAGAAGAAGCGAAAAGGGACACGATTATGCGGTCTATCACAACCAAATGTATAATTTGTGCGTTAATTCGTCATTCGGTAGTTAGAACCCCGAAACCCCTTTTGAAAACCTCTTCTCTCGAACCTCTCACGCGTCCTCTCTCATTGCCTCCCTGACCGGCGCAAAAATAAAAAGGGACATCTAGCAGAGAATTTCTTTCTTTGCAGAGTCAAATTTTCCCCCGAGAGAGTGAAACCATTCAGTTCTGAGACATACAAATCACCCCTACGCCCACGTGTTTTTGTTTTGCCTTTTTTTTTTTCTTTTTTACTGGCCACACTACTCCGCGGCCACTTCCTATTCTGGCCACACTGCCCCACGCCCACTGTTGTTCTGGCCACCTTGTTCCAAACGCCCTGGAGCCACGGAGTCCCTAATGACCCCAAAGCTCACTCCAGTCCCATTGCTATTGGCCATCCAGCCCCGTTGCACCTCGGCCAATCAGGAGGCGAGAAGCCGCGTTCTCACAGACCCAGCGCCGAGACCTTCCAGGACTATCCTCCCTCCTCTCGTTGGCCAAGCCGTTGCAAGCGCTCAGGGCCATCCCGGGGCCACCCAGCCCTGACCACCCCGGACACACAGAATTCAGTCATTACACCCACCTCGTCCGTCCCTTCCTCCCTCCCTCCGTCCCTCCGTCCCTCCCTCCTTCCTTCTCCACTCTGCCCTTCCCTCCGTCCCTCCCTCCCATTGCCTCTTCTTCCCTCCCCTTAAAATCTGAGGCTGGCCGGCCTTATCCGCCCCGCCATCAGATTCTCAATTAAGATAAGCGACCCGCCGGTGCACATTACGTGGGGCCGATCAACAAAGTGCCCGGACCAGCCCAGCCGCTCTCGCTTCGTCCGCCTCTTCGTAGGATTTGGTCCTTTTTTGCCTTTTTTTTCCTCGCTTTTATTGTTTCTGTTTTATGTTCATTTTGCCTTCTTTGTGTGGTTTGGGTATTTGGATGAGGGAATTGGAGGGAGGGAGGGAGGAAAGGAAGGAGGGGGGGACAAGGAGAAACGAAGAGATGGAGATATATATATATACTATTTAATTGTCTAAAGGAATACTATTTGTTTTCCCTGCCTTCTTTCTCTTTCTTCCGTGTCCCCTTTTCTTTTCATCATCCTTCCTACATCCCCCTCCCTCCATCCCCTCCTTTTTCTCTCCATCTCCCTATCTCTTCTCCCCTTCGCCCCTCCCCTCTTTCTCCTCCATCTCCCCTTCCTCTCCTCCTTCCCTATTTTCCATCTACGTTTCCTCCTTAACCCCCCCCCCTTCCCCCTTACTCCTTCCAAACTCTACTTCCCCTCTACTTCTCTCTCGCCTCTCCTTCCTCCCCATTTCCCCTTTTCTTCTACACCTTTCCCCTCTTTATCCTACCCCCTTCTCCATCCCTCACCCCCACCCTCCCCACCACCTTCCCCCTCCCCGTAACAGAGGGATCCTCCAGCCTAACAGGACTTGACTCGCCCCTCTCCCCCCTCCCCCCACTCCCCTCCCTTCCCCCTCCCCCCACGAGAGCTCTTCATTAGGACCTACGTGTGACCTCCGTGTGAAATTGAACAACGATCGGGCAAGGAACAGTGAGCGATTCGCCGCCCGTGTTCGGTATGGCGACAGGGTGGGCGTATGGGGGTGGGTGGGAAGGTGGGTGGGAAGGTGGGAGGAAAAGAGTGGGCGGGGAGGGGTGGGTTGGGTTGGGGTTGGTTTGAAGGGGGGAGGGGGGTTGGAAGGGATAGAGAGGGAGAGGGGGGGAGGGGCATGGCGGAAGGATAGGAAAAGGGTGAATGGGGAGAAGGGGTGTGGGTGTATAGGGAGGGGGTGGGGGAGGGGTGTAGGGTGTAGGGGGATGGACGGATATATAAGGGGTGGGGGGAGGAATAAGGAAGGGAGAGGGATCTGAGGACGGAGGACGGAGGATGAGGAGAGGGGGGAGGGGAGGGCCAAGAGAGATGTGCAATTGATGTGCACGAAATGAAAGTCCTCTCCTTCCGGATGTTGCAAGTGCAAGTATCTTCCATTACTCTTGCAACGGCACACCAGCTGATCTGAGGACCTTAGAGAACAAGTGCAAGGTCATAGTGCTGACTTTCAGACCCTTGACTGAACTACTGACTACTGAATCGCCGACTCATACATGCCAGTCATTCCAGCAAATACACGTGAAAAATTTCCTCATTAAAAAAACACAGAGGGGAAAAAAACGATAAATTCCAAACATCCACTCCATCTGTTGCATTCCATTGCATTCTCTCTCTCTCTCTTCCTCTCTCCCCTCTCCCTCACCCTCACCTTCACCCTCACCCTCACCCTCACCCTCTCCCTCATCCACACCCTCACTCACAAACTCCCTCTCCTCCCCTCCCCTCTACTCTCCCTCCCCCCTTTTCATTCTTACCCCCCACCTCCTTTAATAAAGTGGAAATGCTCTTGCCGTTCAAAAATGGCGATTTGAATTTCCCGCTTCATTCTCGATGGTGGCGGTGCCTGGCGGCGGTATCTTAAACTACCCTAAGAGCACAGCAATGTAGCAAATTATAAGGCCGGCTGACTGTCGATCACATGTAATTTCTAAACCAATTATCTTATCACTCTTGGGTCTCCGTCGTGCAGATACAATTGCATTAAGATAATGATGGCGCACATGTTGGAGTCAAACAAGCATGACAAATGGCTTTAACATGATGATCTGCTGAAAAAAGGGAGGTAGAGATAGCGAGTGTAAAGGGAAATATTAAGAATAAAAACAGATCAACTATGCGGTATGATTTTTATTCCCTGAAAATAAATGGGATTCACTTTTTTTTTTCCTCCATCATCATCAACTTCTCCCTCCCCTCCCCCCTTCCCCTCCTCCTCATCCTGCATTGCTGAATTAATAATTTAATCCGTATCAGTCAGATCGTAACAAATTATTTCTTTTACCTGTTTTTTTTTTCTCTCTCTCCGTTTGCATTTTCTTTTCGTTTTTTTTATTTTTTCTTTATGATAATTTCTCTATGTCCTTGTTTTAATAATTTTTCTTTTTCTTTTTTTTAAACCCACTTCCCTTTCCTCTCTGTTTATTTCGTTTGTTTTGATCTCTCTTCATTTTTCACTTTTCTGTCGTTCCCTATTTCTCCACTCTCCTCTTTTCTACCCCTCCCCTTTCAATTTCCATATATTCTCTCCTTTCTCTCTCATCTTTCCTCCCATCTCCTCCTCATCCCCCTCCCTCCATCTCTTCTAGTTTCCATTCTTCCTCCTTTCTCTTCCCTCCATCTCCTCCTATTTCCATTCCTCCTGCTCCCTCCTCTTCCTCACTCCCTCCTCCCTCCATCTCCTCCTATTTCCATTCCTCCTGCTCCCTCCTCTTCCTCACTCCTTCCTCCCTCCATCTCCTCCTATTTCCATTCTTCCTGCTCCTCCTCCTCCCTCCCCCCCCCAACCCCCAACCCCCACCTCCTCCCCGCATTCCCGCCACTCGATCCTGGCCGGGTTTCGCGCCCTTGTATCGGCTCTCGAAGCTTCTGCTCCTGGAATTAGTGGGTTATAAAACTTAATCCGAGAATTCGAAGCTTCGCTCGCTCGTTCGTTCGCTCGCTCGCTCGCTCACTGGTGGTTCGGGCGGGAAAAAAAGGGGGAGGAGTTTAATGGGGCGATATTTTCGTGATTGCCTTTTTTTTCCTTTTTTTGATTTTTGAAATCTATTTGTTGTTATTTTGGATTGTTGTTGTTGGGCTTTGTGATGAGTAGAATGGTAATTTTTTTAAATAGGGATAGTGATATATAAAAACTATTTTTTTGGTTTTGTGGTGCATGTGTGTGTATGTGTGTGTGTTTGTGTGTGTGTGTGTGTGTGTGTGTGTGTGTGTGTGTGTGTGTGTGTGTGTGTGTGTGTGTGTGTGTGTGTGTGTGTGTGTGTGTGTGTGTGTGTGTGTGTGTGTGTGTGTGTGTGACCGCAGAAAGACATGTCCCACGCACCATGTAATTTCCCTTTCGTACCCACAATGGCGCGGGACTAAACATCACCGCATTCGGAAATGTTGCTCGTCTTCTACCTATTCTGAGAAAAAAGAATCTCTCTCTCTCTCTCTCTCTCTCTCTCTCTCTCAATCACACTCTTTCTTTCCCTCCTTACCTCCTTCCCTTCTTCCTTCTTCCTACCCTCCACCCTTCCCCCTCCTCCTCCTTCCCTCCACCCTTCCCCCTCCTCCTCCTTCCCTCCACCCTTCCCCCTCCTCCTCCTCCCCTCCACCCTTCCCCCTCCTCCTCCTCCCCTCCCCCCTTCCCCCTCCTCCTCCCCCTACACAATATCTACTATTTTTCCGAACTCTTCCCGATCCTCTCCGTTAATTGAGACGTTATATCTGCGCAAGCGGGGAAATATATATTTTTTTTGGAGGGGGGGGGGGGGTAGAGAGGAGAGGGGTGGGGGTGGGGGGCATGATGAGAGTTCATAAATGTCAAGCGGATATCGCGTTTGGGTTTTCACTTCATACCTGATAAAATGTAGATCTTATTTCTTATTTTATTATTATTTTTTTGTTGTTGTTGTTCATCCAGCGAGGTAGGAAAAAAATAAAATGAGAGATACAGTGGGAGAGAGTAAGAGAGTAAGGGGGAGGAGGGAGGGAGGGAGGGAGGAAAAATGAAGAGATAAAGAGAGAGGAATACTGTGAATAGAGAGGGAGGAAGGGAAGGAAGGAGGGATTGAGGGCGGGAGAAAAAGAGAGGGATAGGTTGACAGAGAGAGAGAGAGAGAGAGAGAGAGAGAGAGAGAGAGAGAGAGAGAGAGAGAGAGAGAGAGAGAGAAACAGAAACGAGCGAGAGAAAGAGCAGAGAGAAATATATTGAGAGAGAGAGAGACCCCACTCCCCCCCCCCAAAAAAAAAAGAAGATAAAACCAAAAAAGATAAGACATAAAGTTCAACCTATAGATCAAACGACACTGATTCGTACCGCCCCCCCACTCCTACCCCCACCCATCCACTCCTACCCCCCACCCCCACAACCCCCACAACCATCATCATCATCATCACCATTAACTAGGTTCCTTATGGCCGGTCACATGGTCTTCTGGAATACCGGCGTTCCCTTATGCGTGGACATGTTGGGGGTAATGAGGACTATGTTGTCTATATCACATGATGGCTGTTGGATGATGTTCTTGTGTGTCTTTTCCTTCCTTGTTTTTCTCCTTTTCTTTTATTTCTTCGTCTGTTCATTGTGTGTTTTTTTTTCCTCGTTGTCTTTTTTTCTCTATTCGTTATTTTTTTCCTTTTTATTATTATTATTCGGTTCATCATCCTGTTATCCTTATCATATTGTTCTGCTTTTCCTTCTTCACATTCTTTTTCTCCTTCTCACTTTTCCTTCTCCTCTTCCATTTTCTTCTTCTTCTCTTCCCCTCCTTTCTCCTCTTTTTTCCCCTCTCCTCTTCCTCTTCTTCCAATATACTTACGGTCGGCGCAGATTCCATCAATTCTCTCCCAACTTACAATGACATTATTACCGCCCCAATAACGTCAGAATTACCCAAACAATAGCCTTCCCAATCGACGTAATGGCGATAAAAGATAACAGCAATAATAGCGAGGGTATAAATACACACATATCGGAGATGCTGTGGATGGCAGGCACATCAAGCAAACGCAGAGGTATGTGTTGGTATTGGCGGCAATGGTGGTGGTAGCGGCGGGTAGCGGCGGTGGCGGTGATGATGAGGGCGGTAGCGGTAGCGGTAGCGGTAGCGGAGGTACTACGATGACCGTAGCGGTGGACGTTGTTGCCGCCTGGATAGGATAGCGGTAGTGATGATAGAGAGTAGGAGTTATAGTGAATGACTCACAACGTCTGATTGATAGGGGCGGCGTTAACGGTTATCGTAAAGGTTATCTCCTCCATTCAGTGGCGGTAGCGGCGGCGAAGTAAAAGCTACATCGGCGTTTTCTGTAGCGACGGCGACGGCGTAGCGTGTAGCGGTAGCGGAGGTGAGGGTGACCGCTTGTTGGTAGCAGCGACGTCGACGATTTTTCTTACAATTTCGTCCCCTGTTCCGTAGCGGCGGCGGCGAAGGCAGCGTAGCGGTAGCGGGGGTGTGGGTGGGCCACACGTTGGTAGCGGCGGCGGTGGCGGTGGTAGCGGCGGCGTCGGCGGCGGGGTGGGTGGGCCGCGGTGGGCTAGGGACGAGAGTTAAGTGTACGAGAGAGAAGTAAGAAGATAGCACTCAGCCCGCACGATGATGGTGCTTAAGTCACAGGTTCACTTTATTTTTTACAGCCGCTTCTTATTGGGTATTTGTCATCCGCTGATCATTGTGTTCAACGAGCCTACCTGGGCGGGGGGAAGGGGTGGAGTGGGGGAGGGGGGCGGAGGGCAGGGGTGGGTTGAGGGGGGAAGAGGAGGTGGGGAGGAGTTGGGAGGGTAGGGGAGGAGAGAGGCGGGAGGGATGCAGGTGGGATGTGGAGAAGGAGGTGGTAGGGGAGGAGGTGGAGGACGAGGATGAGGAGGAGGAAAGGGAAGAAGAGGAGGAGGAGGAGGAGGAGGAAGAGGAGGACGACGACGACGAGGAGAGAAGAAGAAGAAGAATGAGTAGAAGTAATAGGAAATGCACATTAGTATGTGGAACAACAAGTACGAAGAAGAAAAGAAATCGTGGAGAAAAGGACAAAGAGAGAAAAAAAGAGGAAAATACCGAAAAGATTAAGGACAGGAACGACGAGGAGAAAGAATAATAAGAATAAAAAGAAGGGGAAGCGGGGCGGGATCTCTCCTTTTTGAGAGATGAGACTAAAAGGAAGGAGCAACAGAAAAGGAAAAGATACGAAAACAGAAAAAGAAGTGTCATCTCAGATATGGAATTACCTGTGTTATTTGGAAATGCTGTGGTTTTTCTCCTTCTTCTCTTCTCTCTCTCTCTCTCTCTCTCTCTCTCTCTCTCTCTCTCTCTCTCTCTCTCTCTCTCTCTCTCTCTCTCTCTCTCTCTCTCTCTCTCTCTCTCTCTCTCTCTCTCTCTCTCTCTCTCTCTCTCTCTCTCTCTCTCTCTCTCTCTCTCTCTCTCTCTCTCTATCCCCCCCATCTCTCTCTCTCTCTTTCTCTCTCCCTCTCCCTCTCCCTCACCCTCACCCTCACTCTCTCCCTCACCCTCTACCTCTTCAATTCTTCCTCTCTCCCTCTCCTTCTCCCATTCTCTCTCTCTCTCTCCCTCTCCTCCGCCTTGTCACTGGCTCCTCGGCGTCCATGTTGCATTTCATGATAATAACACTCCTCGACAACAGACAATCATCAGAAGTCCCGAGCCGATTACGAGCGTCTATTATCTATTTTGGTCTATCAATGTACTCCTCATTATCTTCTAACAACTTTTCCTCGGGATGAAATCAGCACGCAAGCACACCCAGAAGCAAGCAAGAACACCCAGACACCACATTCAAGAACAGTGAGATTTTTTTTTGATTTTTTTTTCAAGAACAGGATTCAAGAACGTAACTTCTCTCTCTCTCTTGCTCTCGCTCTTTCTCTCTCTCGCTCTGTCTCTCTCTCTCGCTCTCTCTCGCTCTCTCTCTCTCTCTCTCTCCCTCTTAACCCCTATACCCTGTGCCTTGAAGAACACATTAACAAAAAATAAAGTTCTTGGTGAGGTTTTATTTAATTCTATTTGTTTTGTTTTGAGGATTTTTTTTAAATTGTGATATATATGTAATCTAGGATCATGTAATAGTAGGGGTTAATTAGTATGGTACTTTGAGATGAAAGGTTTCCTTAGTATGGTGTTTCGTGATGACTGTTTGGTTAGCATGGTACCACTTCGAGATAATTAGTTGGTTGCCGTGGAAGTTCGTGATCCCTGATTGACGTAGTGGCATGAAACGCTTAGTTGGTATGGTAGCTCGTGATGGTTGGCAGGTATGGTTTGGAATTGGCTTTCTCGCTTGGTTGAATGGTCGGTAGATTAGTCGAGCGAGTAGCTGTGGAGTTCGGTTGACTGCCTGGCTCGGTGCTTTATTAAGTGGTTGAATGGTAGGCTGATGAGGAGGGTGAATGACTGGATGGGTGGGTTGGTAGCGAGCTTACTGGGTGGGCGGCTGCACGAGGTGGGCGAGTTGGTGGGCGGCTGGACACCAGCAAGCGTTGCAATGAGAATGGGCGTGTTGCACCGGGACTCATTCGAAGTCCTTATGGTAAGAAGGTCAAGTACTTTCATATATGGCCGTGGTATGTCCACACCGCCTGGTATCCTCACGCTAAGCGTCTGGTATGCCCACCCTCAGGTCTGGTACCCTCATAATAGGGCCTGGTAACTTCCAAACATGTTAGTTAGTGCAGCGTCTCGTCGGCTTCCTCAACAATATGGTAGTTAGCTCTATACCCAGGTCGGCTACCTTTGCCTAACATTTAATCTCTCCCTCACCCATTTATCATCTATTCTAGTGAGTCCTTTTTATTCTCTACACCTTTTTATCACTTATTTCGCATGGCCATCACGCTTCTCCACATCTCGGCCGCGAACGGCGTATCCCGCTCGGCTGCCGCTAATTGATAATTTTTGCCTTATTCCCCCCCGCGACAAGGGTCAATTAAGGGTGTTGGCGGGGCGGCGGGATACGCCCCTCGGCCGCCCGCGTGGTGGAGGCTGGACGCATTAATTTTCAAGGCCCAGCCCGACGGTCAAGTCTGCAGGCCCTTGTTTTCTTCGCCTTCGCATGCGTCCTTTTGTCAGCTGGTGGCGAGGGGTCTCGTCCCGGCGGATCCTCCTTCTCCCGGCCGCGTCTCCTGACATCCTGTACGCCCTGTGAGATCCTTCTGGCTGGCCTGACAGGTGGTAGCACTTGAAGCGTTCGGCGAGAGGCCAAAGGCGGCGGGGACGGGCGAACTAGCAAGCCTAAGCCGGGGACGGCGGCGACGGTCGTGACGAGGCCGCGTTTACTCCAGCGCTTCGGATTGAGACGTCGGCTGTAAACAACATACTTACAGCGGGGTCCGACCCGTGCTGCTGTACCGGGTGTACCTCGTGTCGCTGTACCAGGATGATTACCACGTTGCTGTGTTGGCTCGATGTTAGCTTAGTCTGCTGGTGTGATCTAGTGTTGATTCTGTGACCTGAACATAACCACGTGTTCGAACTACCGGGA